>DWNA01003161.1:0-10467 GCA_018249835.1 Heliconius besckei
AAAATAAATTTCAGGACTGACCATTGAACTTGGCATACATTTACATCTCACTTCTTTTATCGCTGAAGGCATATGTTTTATTACTGAACTTGGCTTTCATTTTACATTTATGTTTTTGATGGGATATTAGTATTTTACTTTTCTTATATAGTTTTGTTTAAGACTATCGTTTTTATTGTTATTCCACATTAAGGTCGAAGTCGCGATTCTTGGACGCATTTTCAAGGGCATATTTGAACCTCACTGCGTTCAAATTTCATACGTTTTCTAAAATAAGAGCACAAGCGTGTGACTGTAATCGCAACAGTTGTGAGTTTGATTCCCACTAGAGGGAATAAAATATTTAATATTTTTATTTCATACCTCAAGAGGTCAGCAGCAAGTGAAACTCTACTTTACTGAGTGAAATACAGCGTGAAGTTATATAAAAACTTGAAAATAGTAACGTTTTTTCGGAAGGTAACGATCAGCATTAAACGAAACGAGCTTTGCACAAACATCGTGTAAATGAAGTTTTTTTTTTCTGGGCAAATCTTTGTTGGTAAAATTTCTAGGGTGGACACAAGACTTTTTATATAATAAAATAACAATAATACTCGAGATAGTTTTAATCATAATAATAATTAGCAGAGCTTAAAATTACATTCCATTACTGTAAACATAAATACCATCGTCAGCCACTCTATAACTGTGACTCATAACTTAGGATGCGATTGAGGCTGGACAACTTAAAATAACTTAAACATTTTTATTATTATACTGTAAAAAATCTAGTTTTATGTAATTGCCATTACTTGAAAATAATTATAATCTAATATTGACTTCTTTTACTTTATTACTGTAAAAGTTCTTGAAAAATGCTTTGGAATGCCTTTATATTTGTGACTATTAGTGGGATATTTTTCAGTATTTCTGATACCAACTTTGCGATATAAACAATATTTTTTCTTACTTACATTAGATTATAATTATTGAATTAAAAGATAAAAACTAAAATTAACTCTCATGGGACAATCCATGTGCCTATTCATTAGCAAAATTTGGTTGCTAGTCTTTATTATAAAAAAATAATTAGTTAAATGCATACACGTCTATGCCTCGAAATATAAAAAAAAAGGGAACAAAATGTAAAATAAATGTAACAAAAATAGGCTTCTTTGAACAAAATGTATAAGTTGCGTATGCCTCAGAGATTCCAGTGCATTCACTCACAAATAATATACAGCCTTCAGTCATTTAGTCCAGAACCAAGAACACCATTATAAAATTTAGAACACCTAACGCATAATAGTTAAAAACTTTTATAAAAAGTGTCGCACTTTAAAATCTCAATTGTATTCTTATTTGTATCATTTTAAAATTCTCGAATCTATCTATGGATGTTCCTAATACTGGAGTAAAAACCTGGCCCCATTAAGAAAATAGCACAAACATTAAAAAAACATATGCACGTAGAAACGAGAACATTTTAGCACATAATTTTCAATATCCGATCCAAATGTTACCAGAAAATATTAATCTATATAAAAATTCAATTTTACAATTTTGTACAAAATGGTCGTCTTCACCCGCTACATGCAAAAAGGTGGTAAAGAAATCAAATGTAAAATATTCATTTTTTTAATACTTTAGAAAATGTTCCATGAATTTAAAGTTTCATATGCAATAGGTCTTATCCATGGTTGACGTTTACTCCGGACTCCAGCTCGGATGCGGGCGTCTCTGGCTCTTCGTCGTTGTAAATGTTCTCCGCCATTTGCCACACCTAAGTTGGTCAAAAGTATTTTATACCATATATGTCATTATTTTTAAAGTATTTGTAAACTTAACACTAAATATATATATTTTTTTAGAATTTTTTAACGCAGAACCATTCTTTACTAAGCAAAATTATTCTACAATATTAATCGCCCAAAGTCATCTAAAGCCAACTTCAATTTACTTTTGGAATATTAAGATTTGGGGTTAACTAAGAATTTTGGGATAAAACTATATAGTTTATAGCTACCTACTTTTAATGTAATATAATATGCAAAAAGATTTTTCCCAATCCAACTATGGCTATAAATGTAGCTGGTCCAAACAATAAAAGTCAACTTTATTAAACTAAAAATAAAAAGCAGCAACAACAAACCTGCATAATATTATCTTCAGAAACAGAACAAATGACCCATGGCTCATTGGGATTCCAGGAGAAATCGGATATCTTGGCAGTGTGGCCTCCGTGTATGAACAGTAACTCTGGTGGTCCATCCTCAGCATCCTCCGCTGTCTGCTCCTCACCTATCTTGGACAGATCCCATACATGCAGTCTGGAAAAAGAGTTCATGTTATTATATGTACCCTAAAATATTAATATATTCATAATATTCAAAATATATCATATAATCATGATGTTGTTACAAATTGAACCTGTTTATGTTAAATCTATTGTATAGTTATATCCCTAATTGTAAAAAAATATTCTTCATATAATCGTTGTGGCGAAGCGGCACATCTGAATCTAAATGCTAGGGTAATGTATTGGATTCCATAGCGTTTAGCTATCCTGCTATATGTGGGATATGGCATAAAAATATAAAAAATGCTGCATGTATAAATATAAAAAGACATGTTCCCACTGACTAAGGAAAGACGCACGCACGCACAGCCGTAACCGCTGTGCATAGAAACGTAAAATTTAGAAAGATGTTTATTTTCATAATATGGACACCCACTAAGAAGGTATTTTGAAAAATTTTAAGCCTATAGGGGTGAACTAGGGGTAGAAAGTTTGTATGGAAGAATCTTTAAATCGGCGCCGCGTTATGTAAATTTGAAATTCAAAATTAAAATTTTAATTTTGAATTGAAATTTAAAAATATTTAATTGAACATGTGTTTCATGGTTTTTTTAGAATTCACCTCCTATACTGGGAATAGATCAAGCGGGCGAAGGTGCCCAGGTCGGTTATTTTCCTTATAAATACCTTCTATCGGTGCCGCTGGAAGCAAGAATAGTTTCATTATGCGGCGACCACTGTACTTGGAAGATCTCGTCCTTGTGCGACTCAAACGAGTGGAGCTTCAATTTCAAATTACGTAAGTCCCAGAGCGCCACCTAAATTATACATTGAATTTAAATATTATATTATTAATAGATGAGAATTTGTACGGAAATTTAGAGCTTGGCAAATCGTCTGACTGTAAACGGCCGAAATAAAATAAGGAAGTGGCTCTAAATAAAATTAACTAATTTTCTGTAACAATGAATACTAACCGTTTTGTCAGCGCTACCAGTTGCCAGTATAAATTCGGAATAGGGGTTGAAACTCAGGCAGTTGACTTCTGCTGTATGTGCGTCCACTGTGTGTGAAGGCTTTGATGTATTGTTACACCTGAAAGTAATAATAATTACTGTAGAACGCCGATTATTTGAACTAATAAGGAGATATTATGGGAAAATAGTAAAATAATCGAACTGTATTGTCCACAAAGAAATAACCATATTTAAATATATAATTATATCTTGAAAGACAAATAGTAATAAAATTTGAATTTAGTCTTGTAACAAAACATATCACATATAAATGATCCTTAAAGAATACATTTTTTTGTCTATAGTTTAATAAGACACGAAAATTAGTTCCAGTAGTTCAAATAAGGGTTCATTCGGTTTATGAATGATCGGATATTCGATGATGTACTATATTTGCTATTTTAGCACCTCATATTTTCTGCTTTTTTGTAGTCAGAATACTTAAATTAAGACATGTATTGCAGTTTGAATGCCTGTTTTTACAACAAGCATCCAAATTGCAATTAAATTTACTAATTAGAAAGGTTAATAATAAATTGTTAACAAGAAAGGTGTCTACCATAAGTAGTTATAAATATAAGCGAGAAAATAGGGAGGTGGTTAATTTTTTCAATACAATTTTTATTTATCATAGATAGTAGTTGAAATTGAAAGTAAAAAGAAATAAACGAATTATATTGGGAATTATTATGATTATTAACTTGGAATTAACAGATTCATAAAAAAATTTAAAGTTCCACATATTTTATTATTTTTTACTTTTACTTTAAACTTATTAAATCCACAAACATAAAAAATACTAAATCAAAAAACCCACCTAGTATCCCATATCATCAGTTTCTGATCGTCAGCAACAGATCCGAAGAGGGACTCGTGCAGGAGGTGCCACGCGACGTCCTCCACCACCGCCGTGTGTCCCGTGAACACCGACTTCGCCTCTATCACGCGGCCTTCCTTGGGCGTGGCATTAATGTCCCATAGGCAGATTGTGTGGTCATCGCTGTAATTGAAAAAAGAGATTTTTTAAAGATATCTTGAGACTAGGTTTTCTGTGGTTATTGTGATATATCCGGGATAGAGCGTGAAGCTAAAAAAACAACAACTACTGAGCGGCGCGCTAACGCCAAAACAAAATAAAAACGAGGTCAAAAAATAAAACCCACCTACACTTAACACAATAAGTATGAAAATTTGTATTATTTTTTTTGTTTTATATTTGATATCATTATAAGTGCAGGTGATGCACTTTTCAATCTTTAAATTTAACTGAAAGTATTGTATATAAGGTATATTTAGTTATGTAATAACACTAAGTTGTTTCTCATAACACATAAGGCAATAGATAAAAACTGGAACTGGAAATGTTCAAATATCTCTAGTTTCATACTCATATTATAATATCAATAAGACAATAAGCACTAAAATGAAATGGTTAAACAAAAAAAATATTACTAAAAAAAGTCAAATCAAACAAAAAACGAATAAAAGTTAAATAGGCCTGGTGTAGCGGCCTGAATGGGACAAATAATAAGTATCAAAATAAAGTGTTGTTTTACATTCTCTCTCTTTACTCACACACTCTTCTCGTTCTATAATTTCAACTGAGTGTTTTTGTTTTGTAGCTTCATATAAGAGTAGGCATAGGGAACCTAGCATTCTGTCACAAATGGAAATTAACACCATTTGTTGTTTTATTACCAGAGCGAGAAAATAATTTAAAAAAAAACCCAAAGTGTGAGTCGAACCCACCCCACAATAGCCTTAACTGAGTCTAAATATCTGATATTATATTCAAGGATTTGAATAAATGAAGCCAGTCACGGTGCAGGGGTGTAAGTGTAAATGCAACAGGTTTGATTCCCAATTGAGGAAAATAAATATTTAATAGTTTCTTTTTCATCATTTTGTAAATAATGTATTTACATATTGTTATTAAAATATATCAAACAAGTTAGTTTAGTGCAGTCACAAGTTCAGTTCCTCACTCTGATATAACACAAGGCATAGCATTGATTTCTGCCACTTAACACCTAATGTTGTGGGAAAGGGACTTACCACTAGGTTTCCTATAATAAGATATTATAATGACTGGAAAAAAAAATATACTTTACCTTGCAGATAGAAGATAACCATTTAGGTTGGGATTCCATGATAAACCATAGCCTTCTTTTTGGTGACCACGCAATCTGGAAAGTTAATATGAAATTATTTATAAGTCAATAGTTAGTTTTAAGTAAACTTTGTTATAAATAATTATTATTTATTAAATATGAGGCTTGACAGCTTCTGAGGCAGTAGTAAATTGTTGGTTCAATCACCACTAAGGGAAATGAATTATTTTCATTTCTCAAAACAAAAAGAATAATAAGAAGATACTGTTCTTAAATGAATATTTAGTTTTATCTCTGTTTAGTAAAACAACTTTAATACCTGAGATCAGGGTGACATTCTCCAGAAGGCTCAGGTTTAGAGGGATGCTTAGTGTAATCAAACACTAGTACATCAGAGGAAGGTGTCTTAGTCGCTATGACACAAGGATTCTGTGGCATGTATCTTGCTCTGTTCACTTCACCCTCGTGATTAATTTTAATCTCTATGTCTATTTTACCAGAAACTGATCCAAAACCACCAAATTCTAAAATAATAAAAATTATCTTTATGAGAGTTCTAGTTTATTATAAGCTATATATATAAAAGGACTTGTCCTCACTGACTGAGGTAAGATGCGCGCACAGCCGTAACCGCTGATAGTAGAAACGTGAAATTTGGACAGATGTTTACTTTCGTAATCTGGAAATCCACTAAGGGATTTTGAAAAATTTTAACCCTAAAGGGGTGAAATAAGGGTTGAAAGTTTGTATGGAAAAAAATTAAATCGGCACCAATTTTTATAAAATTTGAAATTAAGATTTTTAAAAGTATTTAATTGAATATGTGTTTCACCGTTTTCTAGAATTCTCCCGCTAAGGGTGCAAATAAGAGGTTGAAAGTTTGTATGGAAAAATATTTAAAACGCCACGGACTATTATAAGATTTGAAATTTAGACTCTTAAAAATATTTCATTGAACACATGTTTCGTGGTTTATTAGAATTCAACCCTAAATAAGCTAGCAAAGCTGCGCGCGTCCGCTAGTATTTAAAATATTACTTTATATATACTTACCACCCTTATCATTATCATAGTGACTGGCATCAAATTGTGCATCTTCATTTGGAAGTTGAACACTTGCAATAAGCAGATGGTTTTGTTCGTCTGATGTATGTGTTCCCAATATTAATCTGTAAAATATTGTAATTATTGCATATACACTACAAAGTATTGTTTTCTAAGCTATTAGCTGCACTTAGAGCAAAAAAAGAAACGTCAAATGAACCAATATTTAAAATAAAGTAGCACCTATGAACAGAATAATCCTTTCCTTCAGGTCTGGTGACATCTGGAAGCCACTGGGCCGTCAAAGAGGGCCATTCCAGTGCGTGTGTCATGACCAGGTCGTACAGGAATGGGGTATTCTTTTTCCATATTTTATACTCTTCGTTAATAACCCTCTCTTCAACCGCATCGTCAAATGTTTCTGCAATAGAAATAATGACAAATAATTGCTAATTAACAAAATACACCACAACTGATAACCAACAAAAAAATCATAAGCGGTCTGTCAAGAATAACTCTAACAAAGAATTCTGTATATAGCTCAAATTAGTTGCATTGAAATCTAATATTACCTCCATCTCCTTTATCACCCATATTAATGCTATACGCGAACTTTAGTTCGCAATTTTAAAGATATTTTATCACAAAAACCAACCGGCCCCGTAAAGGCGCCAAACAACAATCCTTTTCTAGCGTTACTTGTGTTGCCATTTCCTAATTTAAAAAATGCTATTTCCACTACGGTACATTTTTTAATTATAATGTATTATAATTATTTCCAGTAATATTTGTACTATTAGAATTTTTTTTATTTAGCATAATTTTTTCTAATGCACAGTGATTTAAAAAAGTAGTGTCAGTTGAAGTATATTTAAACCCTATCAGTAGGCCAATAAATATAAGCCTACTCACCTAATGAATTTTTCAGATCGGAATTCATGTGATAATTACCTTCAATGAATATTTTTTGACATCATAACGTCATAAATCGAAAACTCATTGTCACGTTCCGTCTGAACCAAGCGTACAAACGAGAACGCGAGACGAGTTAGAGAGGCACGATTGGTCTAAGTGTTACTTGTAAGTTGTAATTAATCTGTTTAATTTAAGTAAAAAACTATATGAATGCACTCGTTAAGTGCGTATAAATGTTATTTTTTGAAAAAAGATTTTTTCAAATACAAATACTTGAAATACTACTATTTTTTTTAAATTACTTTGTATTATATAGATGACTAAACTACTATGTTGTAAAGTATTTTTTGTTGCTAATCCTCTTTTATTTATTTGCAAAGGCAATCTTTTAGCTTGATCTCTTTTAAACATGCCTAAAGTAAAGAAAATCAATGAGAAACAAAAAGAGTATATTATTAAACCATAATTTTAAAATAAAAATTATTCTATTCGCACTATTCAATTATTTTATTATGTACTTAACACTACAGAATATATAAAATCGCACGTATTTATTGCAGTTTATTTTTGTTAAAACCATTTGTATTAAGACTCTATTTATATATATAGTAAAGTAAAAAAAACCGTACCGTATCGAACTTTATAAACAGAAATTGCTTTATTTGCTGTATGTATTATCTATATTTTTAATTTTTTGTTGGTCATATTGTAATTGTCACATCTCTTGTCAAATTGCTAATATGGCTGATGCAGCAACAGCACGTCGTGAGGCTCGTAGAAGAAAAATATTAGAGAATTCTCACAATAGACTTCAACGTATTTCGGGAAAAAATGATAGTGAACCTTGTGAACGTAAGTGAGATTTCATATGCTTTTATATCTTTAGCCATGCTCTAATTTTTCCAACAATGTAAACTGTTACATGCAAACTTTACAGAAACGCCAATCAAATCACCGATACCTGAGCCAAATTATGAAAATTCCGTTCCGAAAGAGAGTAGCAGTTCCAATAAGTGTTTCCTTAACAATGGTGTGATAAATACAGGAGTTGACCCATTTAGTATTATGTCAACAAATCTTGAAAATTTTGCCATTGGAGATGGAGATGTCATTCTTCCAAATCACGACTTGCCATCTTTTACATGCCCTACACCAGACATACCCCAACCATCGACGCCTACTGTTGAGAAATTTGTTAACAGTAAATATGACATTGTAATATTATCAATTTTAATTCAACTGTTCTATAGCTTTTCAGTTACATTTGAAGGTACATATTTGTTTCTCCCATTATTAATATATTGTATAACAAAATCAGTTCTGTACCCTAAACAGCAAAGCTCCAATATTGCAGATATACTTTTGCTTTTAAATGGTGTATCAACTAGTAAATATAAAAAAATATTTTCCATAATGCAGTGGACCAGTGCATTTTCACAGGATGTATGTATTTTTTTATTTACAACTGTTTGTATGCAATCACTTTGGCAGGCTCTAGGTGATACCTGGGTGTAGATTTATTTTGTACTTCTTATACACACACAAAGGGCATTTTGATGACTGAAAAGTTTCTATTATTAGCAAGCTAGTTATCAAAAATGTATCATAGTTTGATTGCTTGTGCCTTTTTATGTAAGAAAGAGAGAGAGAGAGAGATGTGACAAGTGTGCGTTTTAGTCACATATTGCCATTTTAGTTTATATTTGTAATTTTGTACATAATGAAATAGTTTTTGTAATATAAAATGTTAGTTAAATTATACTGCGAAATTCACAAGCAGTTTTTGTTAACAAATGTCCCTTTACTAATGGAACTTTTTAACAATGAGAGCTGTGATGTAAACAATGTTTTATTAAATAATAGTAATCTGTAATGTTAAAATACTGTCAGCATCAAATTTTCCAGTTGCTGCATTTACTAAATATTCATGTATATCTATATATATTTTTGTAAAATAGTATTTTTAGTGTATATTTATTACCAATTACAATTTTTCAATATTTAGTCTGGTTATCTTAAAAAACTCAAAAGAATGTTGAAAAAAAATTGTAATTAGATTTCACTTGATGCTGTATAAAATTACATTTATAGATTTTTTTATAATAATACAAATAAAGATAATATTGTCTTCCGCAGTAAATATTTTCAAGATTACCAGATTATATATTAAATAAAGTGATGTATTGTATGTCAAGCATGGCAGTCTGTGACTGAAAATTTGTAATTCATTGGCGATATTACACATATTACTGTTGCTTCATTCTATGCTCAACCATACTTTTTGTATATTCATACACTTTGCACTTGTTATATCTTCAATGTATGAAAGTAATAATATAATTAATGACAATTTGTAACATGAGGTGTAGTGGGTTTTTTTATTACTATGGTACAACAGACAATTAAGCTGGCAACAAACCAAAGAATAGCAATAATTTTGTGAACATTTGTATAAATAAATTGACTTAGATAGTGAAGGCCCCTTAAGTCTATGTTGCAGACACTACTTGGTACTCCTCTTCCTATAACACCATGTGTTCAGCACTTGCATGATATATCTATGAAGAGCTTATAAGATATTTTAAATGGTCTACTTCTTACTAAAATCTTATATAAATAATAATAACATGCTGATGACAATTATCACAGTACTCTTAGAAAAGAGTCTTAGTTTTTTGTTTATATTTAAAATATTATTGCACCCAGTAGGTGGTGCTACAACTGGTGGGTGGTATGTTACACTACAGGAGGGTAGACCAATGTCTGTGGGGTCCTTTTTAAATATTTTTTTATATTATTGCCATATATCAGATGTCAGTCTTCCTTGCTTGGCTTGAATTAAAATAATTTATTTGCTTTTGAATGTTTTTTTTGGTTAATCATTTTTCTTATTTTTAATTATTCTACACCAGCTTATTGCCTGTTGTTGTAAATAAATAATGAAATATAAATGGAGAAAAATTATTTTAATTATATTTTGTAACAAGATTTTAAAATAAAAAATGAGTATAACAATGTTTTTCTTGAATTTTCATTTTGGATTCCTTTTATGAAAAACTGTTATAGGAAAAGTCAGCTTACTAATTGAGGTTTATATTGA
>DWNA01003162.1:0-10466 GCA_018249835.1 Heliconius besckei
CTAAAAAAAAAAATAGATACATACAACATATAAAAATAATTCTACAATTTATTTATATCGTATCGTCAAGACATTATACAAAGTACGCACAAATATAGCTCGTTGTGCGTAATACCGCTATATTGGCCTTTTTGTTCGTCTCCAGAGATCACGTGTTCCATGAAAGGATATTACGTTATAATGAATTATTTCCAGCCGCAGCTACACTGCTTTATTGCCGTGTCAGTTGTAACGCTACCGAATTTGAATGTGACAGATAAATTCTTCTGTTATACAACGAGGGCTAAGAATCCTCGAGATATACGAAGTTTAACGAAATTCCTATAGCTTTTACAGTCAAATATGCTAGGGACGGGCAGGTTTCTGTATGTTTTTCTTTAATTTTTAAATTGTAATAAGCATTTTTATATTTTTTTAACAATAATAATGTTACTAAGCATATATTTTAATCCTAGGTCCTCTGCCTACCCTGCTGCCTATTATGCAGGAAAAATTTGACAAAGTGACAGAACGATAGCAATTTTAAGAAAGGTATTTAAACAATATACAAATGAAATATTTAGATCTATATTACTTACAAATATGCGAAAACTGTTTGTTAGAAGAATATCAAATATTAATATGAATTTAAATTTGTAATCAATTTTAGGATCATATATCAATCCACCCATTTTTTACGTAAAATACAATTAAATTCCAAAATATATTTTGCAAAAGCTTATAAAAGCTTAACTGTACCTTCCTTTCGTTTATATTAAAATTTTAACTTGAAAATTCCAAATTAAAATCCTGTTTCATTTTAATTGGGTAAGAAAAACGAAAATTCCAACGAGAATGTCGTCGAATATTAGCAGATATAGCAATTGCTTGACGTTGTTCCAATATTTTTTTTAAACACGATGCAACACGATGGGCAGTGAACTTACAATGAATCCACTCTGTCTGTTATACTAATGTTAACTAACATCTTTAGGTTACATTTTAAGGCAAATCTTTTTGCCTCAAATGAGGATCGAATCTATGTCCACATGTATTTAGCTACCTATAAATTTGAGAAATACAAGAAAAGGAATGTAAATGGTACTTGGCACTAAAGCTAGACTACAAAATACATTTAATAAAACAATATTTGAGCTCTCAAAGCCTCAGAGCCTAATAGCGACTAACTTACAACTAAGTGAAGTAGGAAATTTCAATGAGAACATTGTATGCGCCGGGGTAACTCCCAACTTAAACCGAATATCCGATCAAATTTGACAAAATGACTCAACTTCAAACAATATAAGTAACATTAGTGAATTAGCTAGCGCTACCAACTTCGCCTGTAGTCCATGTCAGACTACGTGCAGTGCATCGCTTACTTTGTTCACCTAAAATTGTAAATTTTAACTGTTTATGTCGAGGTCGTCATGGCTGTCACAGTCGCAAAGGAACAAGGGCATGATAGTTGTGGGGTCCACCCCCAATCGAAATCCATCTCACTCTGACTGTCTATTTAGACCAGGTTTTGCTAGAATATATGGCATGGGGATATTGTTTATATGGTTACTATTATATAATTTGATTAAACAGCAAAATAACATTTAGGACGGTTCGTCATATTCATGAACATATTTCAAGATAAGTACATGTCTTAAACTTAAATATATTTACTTAGATATATTAAAACAGAAATTTTGCATATTATTTTCCTACGTAGAGTTTTATGCAAAATGTCGATGTGGTCGTTACATTCGTCTCTGTGCAATTTCTTTTAGAACACATTTAGGTTGACATTGGTCAGAAATGAGATTACAAGCCACAAAGTCGTATGTAAAAATATCCTCTTTTGTAGGATAATTAGATGAGAGAAGTTAACAAGGACATCTGCATACATATAAAAGAATTATCGTACTTAAACAACCTTTTGAGATTTTTTTTAAGGACAAGGGGTAATTTAAGCTATTACAACATTTAATAAATAGTTAGTAATATTTGTTGCTTTTCTCTGCTTAGTTGTGACAGGAATAAAAATATATTGTATTTGTCGAATAATTCGAATTATATTGAATGGGTTGTAGACCGCTATTTCCTTTAACTATTAAACGTACTTCAGATTTTCCCTTTTCAGGGAATACTTCCGCTGGAGCTTTAGAAAATCCTTTTTTTAGTTACATTCTACATTCCCCAGAGAATCCATATGCCAAATTTTGCGCCTGCGACTCTTGAAACCGTTCAAGGTCCAACTTTTTTAAACTAATCCACCTCTCCAGGGAATGTTGATTGAAAAAGAATAAACATAACATACTAAAAAGTAAAAAATATTCCTTCTATAAAAATGTCTAGAACAGATTTCTGCGCAACAATGAATTTACTTAAAATAGAATATTGTCTTGCTCTATAATATATTGATTCATTTACTAGATATCACTAGGGGACACACAAACACACATACAATCTTTTCACTGTGTATAGAGTATAGGGTAAAATCCAAAGTAATTTAATAAGGTCGGATGTAAATGAAGTTATATTAATATTCATGTTCCTTGGGTCAACACAACGCCGACTTGCAAATGATACATGTGTTTGTACTGGTTTTGCTGAATATGAGAATTGAAATGTCTTGTTATAACCGGCTTGGCACAATGGGACACTCCATCTATATACTCGACGGTAGTGAGATTGATTCTGATTATTATTTCCAGGTTAATTCTTCGGTCTTCAGTAAGAAACGAAAGCGCGGTGTAGAGGTTTCATTACTCAACAAAGAATAACTTGAAAATTGGTTGGAACGAAGTGTGTTAACACTAGGATTCCACTAGCGACCATTCCATATGGATGCCATAAGCTAAAAAAATAACTAAGGTATCAGAAAACTGGCTCAATGTAACTCAAAAACTTAGTTAAGTATTGTCTAAAGAACCAAATAGAGTTGTATATGATGTAACTGAGGCCATTACGATAATCACAAGATCAAAGGCGCCCGCACTCAACTCAGCCTCGAGCTGTTGTTTGCACTTTGCAATTCATTCATCTTAAAACACATCGAGATGGCTTCACTTTTGGCTTGAATTGTGTTTACTTCGCAAAATGTCACTTATTTATATGAAAATTAAACTGAGTACTTATGGAGCCTTACGACGGTAAAATGTAAAACTTCGTTTTTCCCGTTCCTGTAGGAATTTCACTCCATGGTTCTAGGTTACTTTTGAGGAACCTATAGGCCTAGTTTTAGCTTTCTACTTTACTTAGTTTTATGATAAGAAACATTATTATATCTTTAATCTTCACACTAAGAAGCTTAAAATAACTGATTACGTAATACCATGTATATTGTCATATCCAAGCTCTCATCAAACTCCAAGCCTTTATTATGAAATATCGGGACAATTGTCCCGTCCCATTATAGCGGACAAGGATAATAATGTACGCTAAGTGGATGACGTACGCCTGTCATAAACCGATCGCGTTGACGTATAATAGACTTTATCACAAAATATTAAGGTTCATTTATGGTTGAACGTATTTGATTCGTTAAACATATGTGACCACGTGTATATAAACAGGTGGGTATAGGAAGGAAATGTAGCGAACGTAATAAAAGCCAAATAACGAATAATTCCCGTTTCATTACTTGTCACACAATACTGTATTGTATTTGTTCATCATTATTGTTTTTTCTACGACAACGATTGAAGAGGACACTCGGTATATTTAGTTTTTTTATATATATTTTTCCTACATTTATCATTTCTTTTTGGGTGGTTAGATAAACGATTTCGGACGTATAAAATCTTTAGATTTTATAAATTGGATTGTAACATACATAAATGTTTTACTTTTTGGCCTTCGCGACGTAGTGGGCCCAACCGGTGTCGCTGTAAAAGCCAATAGGGCTAACAGCATTATCCACATGTTCGAAAAAAAAAAAAAGACGTAATGGGCTAAGATACCATCTTTCTCTTAACGTGGCGGTTGTTGGTTCGATTTCTACCCAGTGGAATATATGTTTTAATTACATTACTCAGATGATACGATGAATCGTAGCGTTAAGTTCCACTCAATACGCAATGTCTTGAAAGTTGGGCGGAAAGTGACAAAATGGGCTGTCTTAGCGCTAAGTGCCTATGCCTACCCTTCTACAAGCAGGGTAAAGCACAAAGTAAAAAAAAAACCTCTAAAAGATAAAAAAAGACAAAAAATAAAATATGTTAATTGTACCTCACATCCGAGAATAAAAAAAACGCGATTGCAATACAGTTATTTTATTTGGTTATACTATTGTAGGTAAAACGATCAATTCGACCAATAGTTTTGAAATTTGGTGAAATATCTTTTCTATCTCTACTTTCCACTTATAAATAATAATCGTCTGTCCAAAGATACTTTTTTGGTACGTATACAAAAGAAATTACAACATTTGTATTTAAGACCTTACGTAGAATTCACAATATTTAACCAATTTCCTTTCAAAACATAAAAATAAAAAGTCAGTATTTATATTCTTATTTCTTGTAAGTTATTCTAAATAACACTAATCATTTAAAGAGTTTGTATTTCAAATCGAAAAAGAAAAGAATCGATTGACAAGCAAAAAATTTTTAACAATAGAAAAAAACCTCGAGTAAATAAAAAACACAAAATTTGAGAAGCTTTTGTATCACTTCAAAGCTATTGTTACTAGTTATATTGGTACGTATAGAAGCCGGTTTTTAAAAGTTCCACATGTAATTCCACTTTTGGCCGGAGCCAATCTGTAGATTGAAGTATTTTGATATCGGTCCTCTTTCAGTACTACGCTGTATCAACAACAGATGTACGTAGCCTTTGATAGAGCACGAAACGTTCTCTGGCTTGTTTGTGATTACTTTATAAACCAAATGTATACTAATATTATTTAGTTGAAAAGTTTACTTGAAACTAATGATTCGAAATTGAAATCAATTCCTATTCGGGTGCCTACATTATTCTTCGCTCTGGTAGCATTCGCGGCGTTAAGTTCCGTCTCTCAATATGCAATGTTTGGGACGTAGTATCGTAACAAAATATTTCCTCTGCCTACTCTGTTAAATGTGAGGCTAAAAAAGATATCAGTGCATCCCTACTTTTCCTCGAATAAAAGAAAAAATCTCTAATATAAAAGGCAAATACACATATTTCCGGATCCCTACTCCGGTCACAAACTTCCGTGAATCCGTTATTTCCCCTCCCTCTTTATTATCCGTTCTAATTGGGAATCAATGTTGCTATATGAACTAAATCTTATGCCAATTATGTGTGATAAGCTCCATTTCTATCTTCTATATGAGAAATATAGAATCACGGAGCTCTCGGAGATTATTTTGATCCATAGCGAGGATATAATATGTTTAATTAAGATGTATTTAGAAACTAATCTGCTGTGCGTTGGGGATATTATAGGGACCGTTTAATTTTTTAATTTTCTTTTTAAACTTAGGGGTTATCTCATATAAATGATCACTGATCAGAAAATACCGATTACATGCACTAGAAGTAAAATCTTAATATAATAAAAAAAATGTAACAGTATAAAACTTTTATTAGTGAAAATTGTAGATGAAAAAACTTGTAGATGAGAAAATGGTACAGGATATTTCTCGGCTCGGATCACAACTCTCGAAACCACACGCGCTTTTAATAGTGCTCAAAGGTAGAACAGAAATGCATAGGTTTTTCTAAAAGCATTTTGCATCTCTATCGAATATCGTGTCTAATCTTCGATTAGTTTATCTTTCATGCATTTTCCAAGCACGGATTTATACGTACACAAGAATCCCATCATCCAAAATACAAAAAATATTAAAATTCTAGATGAAAAATGAGAAAAAAATGTCAAATTTATTTTATATGCCATATCTGATTATGCAAAGTGTGCAACGGAATCCCCACGGATTCTCGTCAATCAAGAGAAATTATTAAATTCGAAGAAGAGAGCACTTCTGGCACTTTATTAACATTCCCGACGTCACTGCGCGACATTAGCGGGTCTCGGCGCGAGGTGGGCTCACGTGCCACTCGGAAATTCGTTGGCAAATTTACTGGCACTGCCAATTTTTATTTTTGTCAAAATATACGAATACCTATTACAAGATTCACAACTGAGTATTTAAAATCGAGGCATAATTTGTGTCTCCTTTGTTGTGAAGCAATCTCAACCACAAATTACATCCATCAATTAGAGTGGTAGAAAGCAGCGCGGGCGGCAACATCCCCGAATATTAACTATCAAGGAATGAGACGTCAAAATCATAAGATGCCACATAAATTACGCGCTCCCAACGTTATTTCGGATGGAAACGTGTTGTAATCCGAGCAATTATTCAATGACTTTCGTTTAGCTGCAGTGTCATATTTTACGGAGTATTTCAGTATGGGAACCTAAATGGAATAATTACTGAATGGTACGGGAGAATTGGGGACGGTGTGAGACAAAGCCTTCTGCCGGATTTTCGCGCGGATTGCGGAGAAACTTGGTGGATCTAATATGCTCAAACCCTATCTGTTCCGATCCACTGGCATTATGCTCGCGCCAACTTCCCCGCATTCACTGAGCACTGCAGTGGTCGTGATTGAAAATAAATTATACGTCTATCAGCTCAGCGGCGCTAATTCATTTAATCAATAGAACCGGAAATCCGGATTCACAATACAACTTATTGGGTGCCTCTGTGCGAACGTGGTATGTGTATACGTCTAGAGTGAATTTAATATCGGTTTTCGATATGTAAGGGGAAAATAATTTAATATAACGTTGATTACTTATAGAGTCTAATACATATTTGACGATCTACGAGATTAAAATAAAAAATACTTATAATGATACTATAAGTTTTTTATTTTTGTATCGCTTTTTTTTCTACTAAAGACATGTCGTTGAGTTGAGTAGGTTGTACTAAAATATATCACTTTACTTAAAAAGTAATGGAAAACAAAATAAAATTTTCTTTATATAGAAAGGTGAAAATATCCCGACATTTGGCTGCATACTGCAGACGCTAAAAGTTAGTCCTATCATCCTCACGTACCAAAACAGGTAAAAAGGGACTTTAAAATGGGAATCCGTTACAAAACAACTGAAGTTCTATTCGTGGAGCAGGTGCTTGTATCCATTTTTTAACATTCCCATTCACACTTATACTGAAACGTTGTCGTTTTGGACTTCCGGTGAATACACCTAAGATCTTTTTTTTGTTTGCTTGGCATTTTGGACACCGAATTTTTTAAATGTTTAATAGGATTTATAAGAAAAGCGTATAATAATATAAGTTTATTTGATTTTAAAGAAATTATAATATTTTGAAAACAGCACAAATACATACATGAGGCCGTCGTGGCGCAGCGGCGCAAGTGTGACTGTATCGCGTCGGTTGTGGGCTTGATTCCCACTCGAGTCGAGGAATTGAAATATTTATTCACATTTATATTTTATTTGTTCGCTCTGGCGTCGAGATAAAAAGTGGCGTTAAGTTCCGCCACTCAACACGCAGTGACTCCAGAATTCGGCAGAGCGGAGAGTCTTAACACTACTTCCCTCATGTGTGCGGGATACAGCGTGAAGGTGATATTTAAATAATAGCGTTTCAACTTTAACGTAGGTGAGTGTGGATTTTATTTACCTTTAGTTGGCGCTACCTCTGAAAGTCCACTTTCAAATTAGTAAGTACGCATGCCGTCTTAACTACATATTAGACTGAAAATTCCAGCTTTGCTAAAATGACGTAGGTCTGGGGGCTCTGGGATCTTAGGCTAATAATAATATTATCTGAATATGGTCGTTAATAAACAAATTAAATAAAAAATGAGAGAGAGAGATATATAGTTATTGAAAACCATACTTAACAGAAGTTTAAAACTTATTTTTTTAACAATACTATTAGGTAAATCAACCGTACATAAATTAATAACAAAATTTAACAAAAGCTACTAAAAGCAGACAAGTCAATATGTACCTTTAAAAAACCACAATTTAAATAATATTCATTCAATTCAATTAAAATAATCAGCACGTCGGCGGCAGACGCGTAAATATATTTACTTTTTGCGGAATTTTCGACGGAAACGATTCAAAATTGAAAAATTGTTTATTTTTCATAAAAATACATTCCATTTGTATGGTCATCATGACGGTATATCTTTTTCCTTCGTATCAGAGTAGGCAGAGGGAGCGTAGTGTTAAAACACTCATTCGTTTTCCGAATATTTTTCAGGACATTATGAGTTGAACGGTACAGCTAAGAGCTGCGCTTTGTCTACTAGAACATGATTTTTTTTAAAAAATAAGACATTTTCTTTGGTCATATTATTATTTACTAACGTAGCACCATATATTACTTATGTATATGTATTTTATTTTTATTTCTATTATTATAATCTCCTGCAATATAATGCACCACCCACCATCTTTTTTATACAACTCCAACGACCATAGGTTGCCTGGCCTGACATAAGGCCGCCTTGCTCTACATGTTGTTTCTACTTATTTTGTATATAATTTGTGTAAATTGCACATAAGCAATAAAATATATTGTATTGTATTGTACTTACAAATAACATCTGTTACCTAAAATCGATAGAATAGATAAAATTTATCTCCAGTCAATTTATATATTTTTCTTTGATGTCGAACACGAGCAGAATCTATAATAAATTGCCTTTTAACTCGAGAGTTGCTCTCAATAACGTCTACGTAAGGTCAATTAGATGTTAGCTGAGTTAAGTATCTTCACGTACTTCAATTGCGCAGTAAATAGTGAGTATTGTACTCGTAGTATAACACTACGTTTGCCTTCTTTTATATATTTTAAAATTGGTTGTTATCTATTTGGCCGAATTAAACGCCAAAGAATTCTAGGACTCACTTTCTAGGGCAATATTAAATAATATTCATATTTACATAAAGTCAAATATTTGTTTTGCACATAATTCTTCAAATTATATGCAAATTTCCTTGCTATTCCAAGGCTTATGCCTTAGCGATAACGCGAAGTTTAGTTCCTCATCTCAATTCGATATGTGTTCAGATTAAAATTGAGATAACATGCGTAGAACGGAGTGTCTTGATATTAGGTTTTCTCTGTCTAAGTATTTATCCCGCATATAGGCTATAAACTTAGAAAAAATTGTAAATAGGTTTTTGCCATCCAAATCCAGATCGTGTACCATTTCGTCTCAAATGTAGGCAAACACTTAAATATATTTGTGGGGAAAGGCAAATTCGAATCGCTGGCACAGTCCTATCTCGATGTAAATAAAATGTTCTGGGCGTCGTATTGACAAACAACCGTTACTTTCAGCCTGAATATCGCCATGTTTTTGTTATGTTTTATTTTTTTACTTGTGGCTAAAATGGACAAATATTGAAATGTCAAATTATTTTGTTTGTATTGATAACAACCATTATGGGAAGTGAAACTGCAGGAAACTAGGTATAACGAGTTCGTTAATTAGGAATTAGACATTAGAAATTATTATTTAAGTAAAATATTAAAACTATCAAAAACATTTCATACAAATTAAAACTTATATATATTATAGCATTTAAAGTAATTAAAACAGTTTCAGTATGAAACCGAAGTCTCTAGTGACTGCTCATTCCAGACCGCATTTATCAAACGGAAATAATAAATTAAGTAAATCAAAACAATGATGTTTGCAAATCCATTTAAACAGACACGCTTCGTAATCCAGCATCATTGAACAATGTGTACTTAATTACTCGACTCGCTCCAGCCTCCACTCTTAGTGGACTTATTTAATGGGGTAAGGTCACGGGGGATTTGGGTGTGGGGAATAGAAATATCTAAAGATTCTGTGTAAAAAGAGACTTCGTGAAGCACATTATTGTATTTTTAACATCCTTATAATGTAATTCATATTTGGGAAAGAAAAACTCTTATTAGAAAACATTAAAAAATATACGTTCTGGGATTTGAACCCGCGCCTTGTTGACAGTTTCCAAGATTTATTAGTCTACCTTCTATAGCTCAACAGATACAGTATAAACCAAATAGCATATCCAAGAAACTGAAAAATAATCTGACACATCATTAATTACTTCTCCACCTCAATCCCCGGGGTGTTCCAGACGCATTCATCAAATGAGAACAATAAATGGAGTAATTTAACTGAAACAATGACGTTTGCGTAAATCTATTTAAATAGGCTCTGACGTAATCCCGGGATTATTGAGCCGTTCTTAATTACTCCTTCGGATATGAATGCGTTACGCCTCGCCAGCGTCTTAAATGCAATGCACCACTTTTATATAGGTCTTTGGTTTTATTTTGATAAATCACCAGGTTTTTTTTATTATAGGAAATAAGCAAAAAGGCCACAATAAGAATAAAGAATGTCGTGGGGAACAGGCTTGTGACTGTAAACGTGACAGGTTATGGGTTCGATTCTCAATCGAGGAAATGAAATATTTAATATTTTCATTTCTTCGCTCTGGTGTCGGGGCAAAGCAC
>DWNA01003163.1:0-10466 GCA_018249835.1 Heliconius besckei
CAGGACGTACATACGCAGGTTCCCGATTTTTCACATTAATTGTGGACTCTTAGATAAATTGAGCTGTTAAGGTAATTGTGGTTTCAAATTGATTTTCAGGTTGGGGGTACGATTCCTACTCGACGACACGAAATATTTAATATTTTCATTTCATCGGTCTGGTGCCGCGCTTTGCCTCGACAATACCTCGATGAAAGGAAAATATTAAAAAAAATAAAGTTTTTTTGTGTACTGACGTGCAAACATTTTCTTATTAGTGTATTATAGTGTTAATTGGTAATAAATAAATTTGCTTACAAAGTTTAACTTCTTTTTGAGTCATTCTACCAATGATAGGTACAACAGTATATAATCTCATAGTTTCTTTAATCACTCTCTCGAGCAACTCCATTTTATTCATATCCTCCTTCGTAGGAGTACGGTATGAATCTCCAAATATATTTTGTAATCTGTATTAACATAAAATTCACATTCATTTAAAAAGATAATAAAGAAAAGAGGTATAAGATTTTGTAGTGTACTGGATCACTGGAGAGTTATCCGTAAAGCAAGATATCTTGCTTCTTTATTTACATTTAAGAGTCCGATGTGGCGCAGTAGCTAGCACAAGCGTATGACGGTGTGCGCGACGGTTATGGGTTCGATACCCACTCGTGGGAGTGAATTATTATTTATTAATATTTTAATTTATTTGTTCGTGTAACAAGGCAAAGCACGGCGTTGATTTCCGCCACTCAATCCGCAATGCCTCAAAAATTCGGCGAAAATTGCCGACTTTCCGTTTAACCTAATATTGAGACATTTCATTACCTAACAGAGTGTCTCTACATTAGATTCTCTCTGCCCACCTTTCAATATGCAAGGATATAGCGCGAAGCTAAGAAACGAAAATATTTAATTAAATTCGATTGATTTTAAAGAAAATTGTAAAATAACATTAACTCACTCCTGGAATACTTTTTCCTGCACATCTGCGTGACTTCCTAGTAATTGCAAAGTGTATGATATCACCAGAGCGGTAGTATCGTTGCCGGCTATCGTAATAGAGTCTATATGCTCGCGTAGCTGTTCATCAGTGAACTTCATCTCCCTGTTTAATAATAGCTCCAAGAGATCCTGTCGACCTTTAAATATTTATATAAATATAATTAGATCCGCCACTCAACACTGAATGGCTCGAAAAATTCGGCGGCAATTGGCGAACAAGCAAGTCTGAAGCGTGAAGCTGATTTAATTTTTAATACATTTAGATATATAAATATTAATACTAAAATAAACACAAACCTTCTTTAAAATTATTCCCCTGTTTCTCAAATAAAGCTCTCTTTTTCTTGACAACCTAAAATAAACATTTTATAATTTTTAAATTGCTTATATTTCGCTTCAGTGACTATTTATTTATTTATTTTATAAATTTCCAAGTAACATTGTGGAGGCCGCCGTGGCGCACTAGCACAAGTGTGTGCCTGTAAACTTAACCGTAGCGGGTTCTATTCATATTCGGGGTAATGAAATATTTAAAATCTCCATTGAGTGTTGAGATCCGCCACTCAACTCAAAATGCCTCCAGAACTTGGCTGAATGGAAATGAAAAAAAAAATGTATAAGTTTGAACAAAAAATGTTTGAACCAAAAAAAAAGATTCATATATCTAATTTTATTTATTGAGTTTTTAAATAAATAATTAAGTAAATCTATATTTTACATAAATCTGTGTCTGTAAAGCGAGTTGTTTTTACTAAAAAATAATAATGAACAAATAGTAAACAAACATTAGTTCCGTCATGAAATGTATCTTTACATAGTTAAGTAACTCTATAAATTCACCTTCCACGTTAAGAGGTGCGAATATACTTGATGTTTGTCCAAAAAAAAAATGAACAACGTAAACAAACTGTGTGCTTACCTCGTCCGTGAATTTATGAGTTAAGTCTATATTTTCCTTTTGTAATTTTGAATATGATGTAAGCCTAAAAAGGACATCTGGTTGCATCCACGCCTTGAAAAACCGCATGCCGATGATCGATATGACAGTGTTGCGCGCGCGCAGGTACGGTGTGTCAGGGTTATGCTGGACATCCATTTTTTCACCCATTGCCGTTTCTGAATCCATAAATTTTAAGTAACCCATAATTTTAATGGATGATGCCATGTTAAAATGATGTCAACACTAATTGAGCTTTTATATAACTACTATTTTTAATATAATTAAGCTTTGTAAAAGCTTTATTTTCTTGCTACGCGTATATTTCTTTAATTTAATAAGTGTTTATCTGCTAGTTCCATACAAAAGAGTATCTTCTCATGTAACCGCTCTTGAAGTGTTTTAATTAGAAACGATTACCACTTCCGTTTCCCTCTATCCACCGAATTCTTTAAACAAAACGTGTTGAATGGCACAACTACATCATGGAAATGAATACATTAAATATTCATTTTTCGAGTGGGAATCGAACCCACAACGCACGCTTATGCTCCTGCGCGACAACTACGGCTCCGTCGCGATAATGTCATGATAATAGGAAGCACACGGAAACGTAATAACAGTTGGTTACAAATATATTTTTCTGTGGACACATACCAATCTGTAGGTACATAACCAACCATTAACAGAAAATAATCAAATATTTACATACCAAACACAATGTCCAACATGCACGAAGTGATATATGGGAAGACATCGAACTCAGATTTGCCAACTCTTTCCCCCATACGTTTCACCAATACAGAGCCTTGCTCGCCAAATACGTCTATATAGTCTTCTATGATGCGGTTATGGAATACGGGTAGAAGAAGTCGACGATGCACTTTCCATAAGTCCACTATATGTAAGTTAAAATGTTATATTAGGCATTTATAATAATATAAAAAAATCTACGGTTAGATACTTGTTGCTAAAAATATGCACGCCGTCATTTTTAAACGAAAACGAATTAAGGGAACTAATTCCTATCTTTTTTATAACTTTCATATCTTGGACATAATAAATAATAATATATAGAAAGATAAGCTAATTATACCTACATCGTACCTAATAGTAAATGTTCCCCTCTCTATATTATATATATTGGGAATAAGAGACTAAAAAGAGTCAGAGATTTCTTATTTATGCCATGTAGCCGAGCTAGATAAATAAATCTAAAAATATAATATAGCGTAAAGCTTTGAGGTCTGCATTCCAGGGCTTCATACGTATATTAGACAGTAGTAGTAAGGACTTAGTACACGTATAAGACACTGAGATATATCGAATGGTTCTGTCCTGTATCCATCTTATAAAATTAAAGAAGTTCGTGAAAGAAAAAAATAATAATTGGAAATTAGGCATACCTGGTGCTACAAAAAGACCATTTCCAAGCCATTCTTGAAGAAATTTATATGAGAAATCTTTTTGAAGACTATTCTCTAAAATTTTTTGCACATCTTCTGGATTCATTGTAACTAAAACAATTTATATTTTTTTCTTATTATTCCTTATACTAATTAGTTAATTACTATGATATATATGATGAAAATGCTCAACATACCCACATATAAAGTCGGGCCAAGCCATATGCTACTCATACCACCGGAATCTTCAATCATCTGTGCAAGTGTCTGAATGTTTTTTAATATTTCTGAAATTAAGTATATTACTATTATTCGTATCACGATAGGTATTTGAAATTTAATATGCAAAATTAGGTACGTACTTATAGTAAAAGAAGTAGCTTTTAATATAAAATACTTTTTTAATAAAATGTAAAAAACAAATACTGATAACATTGTTTTTAGTTTTTTTAGGGTTTTGTACCCGTAAAGAAAAAAAAAGAACCCTTATAGAGTCGAGATCCTTACGCGTTATCAATAATTATAGGTGCTTTCCGTAGACTTACAGTTATGAAATTTGGGATGAAGTAAGAACTTTAAATACAAATAAAGAAAATAAATCCGAAAAGAAAAAAAATATATGTATCTATTTTAATTTTTAAAAACCCATAAATAAATATTTGTAGTCCATTTGATACAAAATAAGTGAGTGCATACGCCCGCAAGCTATGTTTGACATCTTTATACGCCGCATAATCAAAACTTACATAGTAAACTAAACTAAATTGAAGTTAGGAAAAAAACTATTACAAACTTATAATAATTGTAGCTAATTTCATACAAAATGAATGCCGCAAAACTTAATAATTTAATTTATCAACTTTTATAGGGTGTACTTCCCGCTAACTTACAATCCCGAAATAGGGAGAGGTAGGACCTACAGCGGAACCCTCGCTGTGCGAGTCCGACTCCCACTTGACCATACTTTTTATAATGTCCTGTAAAATAGGTTACAGCTACGGCACGAAAGCATTATAAAGACACTTCAATTCAGCAATTTAGTTAAAATATTAGCTCTATTT
Source organism: Heliconius besckei (assembly GCA_018249835.1). NCBI lineage: Eukaryota > Metazoa > Arthropoda > Insecta > Lepidoptera > Nymphalidae > Heliconius > Heliconius besckei. Next base: position 4,392 of record DWNA01003163.1, read on the forward strand.
ATGGATGAACCCAAGAATTTAAAATATGTCTAAACCACATTATATAGAAAACATTAGGTACGTGTTGAGTGACGGAACTAAACACTACAGTTAACGTTAACATAGCGTAGAAATTAAAATAATTAACTCTTTCGTCTACACTAAAACGCTTACCCACTGCCATAATGGCTTTTAAAGTTTTAATATACCTAATACCTATCAAAGTTAGATAAAAATATATACCATTAAATTTAGACATTTTAAATTCCTGACAAATTTGTGATTTGAACAAAATGAAAATACATATTGCCACAATTGACAAACAAATATATTATTAATCTGTATTCCTAGGAAACAAATTATTAACAAATTATTTGAAAATATAAAAAAAACTTACTCTCAGGTCCTCCAATAAACCAGTGACTATGTCCAACGACTGGTAGACATCCCACACTGGGTATAGTTTTACTGAATTCATATAATTGTTTTCTCTTACGACGGAAATATAAATAATATAAACAACAAAATAAAGACATTAAAACTGCGACGAACATTTTACACTTTATATAACTATAAATAAAATATATATTATTTATTTTATTATTTATTATATAACTATAAATATAGATTTTCAATTTAAAGCATAATAAAAATTTGAGCAGTCGATACCAAATCTGCGAGTATACTGGTAGGCAGAAGAATACTTAATGTGATTATATTAACACTATAGCCATACTGCCAAGTTTATTTTATTCCATGCTGACAGATAATAAAATATATTTTTTAATTTATCTTTAATTTTTATGGGGTTTCTTAGTTGTTTGGTTCTTTAGATATATCTGAATCTCAAAATAAATATTTATTAAATTTGCATAAACTTTTGACTGATATTCTTTATATTTTTAGTTCAAGATATTCCTTTCAAATCGAGATATGTTTTTTCTTATATTTAATCATCGTTATTTTCTCTATCTTTTAAATTATTATTCAAATTTACATTTAATATAAATATATATTTTGAAACATTCAATTTTTGATAAACATTTTAAGTATCATTAAGTTAGCATCATGTTCAACGGTTTTAAAGAGAATCATCAACCCACATTGTAATTTGTGAGAGTTACAAATATGAAATGATATTTATTACTATAAAGTTTACAAAGCTCATATTTTTATAAAGTTTTATTTATTTCTTGGTATGGATTTTGACGATGAATGAGGTCGGTGAAACGTACTGTACGGTCAACGAGCCGCCGCTGACCGCCCTGAAGTTAAAATGCTGCGCAGCTTAGAAAAGAATACTTTAAGGCGTCCACGACTTCGAATTCCGTTTTCACTCGGAATAAAATTGAAGTTTTAATTCTCACCAGACATATTTTTATGTATAGGATATATTATATTTGTAAGTTAGTGTACTTCCAGTTTGTATTACTAGCCTAATAGTCCAACTGTTAATTTGGTACCTGATAGTTGGTGTAAAAACATTTTGCGCGTTTCCATCTTATTAGTTTGGCTGGACACTCTGGCGAGAAAGGAGTTAAAATAAATCTCTACGTAAAATTTATATATTTGTAAAAATCTATAAATATACATTTAGAAAGATTAAAAACAAGACTGCTTGAAATATTGCCTACACCGTTTTTTTCTTTTTGGTTTAAAAAAAAAACCTAATATTTTATTAGCATTAGCACTCGAACGACTGTTAACCCTGATAAAATATTGGGCTTATTTTTTCCATTACAATTATTTATATACGAGTACTGTATATAATATGTACCTTAAAACTTAAAAAAATATAATATTGACTTGACGTTCATATTAAATCTATAAAAAATCTATTATAATTAGAAACATTAAAATATATTAGATACATATTAAGAAAATATGAATTTATTGTTGTTATTTATTCGAGTTTTTGAGTATTCTACTGCTCGAGTATTTTAGTGCTCTCTTATTATCACCTAGGTAGCTAGTATATCCCAACTAGTACATATATAACTAGTATTTAGCACTAATATATATATTTTTTTAATTTTCGCCATTGAACATACCAAAAAAATGCTTAAATATCTAAAGGCTGGGTTTTAACAAATATTTGTGAGACATGTAAACTTACACTGACAACAGTGGTTAGCAATTGCGCTATAAATTAAGTGATACTCAGTTCTGTCGACATGATCGTCCATTCCTTATGTTCCATTTCTAAGCATACGTTGTTTAAGCTCGTTAACGTACCTATTATATATGTGATATATTCAGAACAGAATAAATAAGTAAGTAATAATCAATTGGTAATAAAGGTGTAAAATATCAGAGTTAAATTCACTTAAAGCCCTTGGGTCTTCTAGAACTGTATTTTTTTTAGCATATAAATTTCGATAAAAGAATACCTTTTAAGTTTTTACACATTTAAAAAAACTTATGAAGTTTTTAAATATTACTTACTGTTTGAATTAAATGTTTTAATAAAATCTTTTCTTTCTAATAGACTTCGGAAACATGCTGGTTTTGGTGTTTATTTTGATTATTATCTGGTGCTATTGGACTTATTTGACGGCAAATTTCAAGAGACTGGATAAAGCTACAACTTCACTGCCTATGCCAGCAGCTCTACCTGTCATAGGAAATGCTATGCTCTTTATAGGAAATTCAGAAAGTAAGAATTTTAACATATTTACTCATCTAAGACCAATTTGTAAACATATCCAAATGTAGGCCTGTACTTAATATATATTTTATTTTACTACATAATATCTATATTAAAAAAATTAATTCACCATTGATTCATATAGATAAAGCTAAAAAATGCAAGCCGCAATTCACTAAGCCTTTGATTATAATATTTTAAAAATGTATTTTCTACGTATAAATTAATTTAAAAAAAAAACAATTAATTTTACAACATAAGTAAAATAATTCTATACTTATTTATTATTTCTACAGAAATTTTACGAAACCTTGAAAGTATTGCCAGTTTAGCCCACAAAAATAGCGGTGCAGTAAAACTTTGGCTTGGTTCTAAATTATATATTGGTGAGTACCATATTTTAATTTATCCTATAACGCGTAAAACATTATACTTTCCTGGATAGAGAAAGAGAGCATAATATTTATAATGTATATCACTCCTTTTATTATTTCCGCCAACTTTTAACTCAGTGCGCGCTAAGCGATGAAACCCTCGTAGTTTAATCACCAACACTGCAGCCCCATTTGGCAAGCCTTAATTTGGTTAAAAAATAATGAAATTTGACATTACAGCTATTGGAAATCCGGTAGACGCTCAAGTAATATTGGAAAATTGTCTCGATAAAGATGTAGTTTATCGATTTCTACGACCGTGGCTTGGTCATGGACTATTTATTGCTCCTTGTGAGTAGATATTAGTAATTATCTAATTATTAAGTAACTCTTTAAATTTGACCATTGTACTCTTTTAATATCTAGAATACAAGTGATTTCATAGGATAAACTCTACGTCTCATTACTTTCTATGTACCTAAATAATATGTGAAAATAAAAAAACTAAAAAATAAATCCAAAAACAATTCTAGTAATTATTTCACTATACAAAGAAGTAAAACTTTTGGTATAGAAACAGAGAAAATATAATGTGAATAATCTTTACGAAATCGTTTCTTTATTATTTCTTTATATTAATACAAATCAGCTTCACGCTGTATCCCGCATACAGCAGGGTAGGCAGAGGGAACTTAGTGTTAAGACATTCCGTTCTTCATTTTCTGAAGAATTCTGGAGGCATTGCGTGTTGCCTCGACAGCAGAGCGAAAAAATGGAAATATAAACGTAAAGTAATATTTCACTTACTTGAGTGGGGCTCGAACCCACAACCGTCGCGTACCAGTCACACCCTTGTGCCGCTGCGCCATGACGGACCCTTTATTCCTATTTTATTATGAAAAGTGTCTTATTTCGATGTCTACTGAACAGTCCAGTATTTACTTACTTTGATGATCGCCACATAGAACAAATATTAGTATGATACACACATGTTATGTGATATGGTCAATTGAAAATTTAAGTATCGACTCATATGATTATATATATTACTGCGTATATTAATTGTTTCTCCAAGGCCATCGTAGCACAATGGCACAGCACCTGGCTGTAAACGGTGGACTGTAACGGTTGTGGGTTCTAATCCCACTAGGGGAAGTAAGTTATTCTCATTTCCTCGCTTTGACAATAAGGAGTTACGTTTAGTTACGACACTGAACACGCAATGTCTAAAAAAATAGGCGAATTGTGCGCAACGGAGTATTTTAACACTAAGCTTTCTCTGTCTATGTGTAATACGCAGGATACAAATATCAATTATATTATAGTCAGATTTAACTATAATATATTATTTACTTATGCGTGTTAATTGGCGAAATTATAAAGTCACGTAACCCAAGCACCAACCAAGCATGTATAACAATTTCCTTGCTAAGTACCATTTTAATTTAGAGGAATCATTATAACACAATATGTAGGACATACGTAGTAAAATTCGCAATTTTAACCCCTCTTAAATATTTGTTTTAATTCAATTTATATAACTAAATATTTTGTAAATCGTTGCCGTTACCAGAACCGAACAACGAGCAAAAATAATAATGTTTATTGTATAGAAGTACATTTTCAGTACGGAGCCTTTAAAAGTAGGTGAGAGAAGGTTATACCTATTTTTATTTCTCCGCTCTGCTGCGAAAAGTGTCTCGAAAATTGAACTGACATAGAGAAGTGGAGTTTCTTAACTCTATGTTACCTCTGCCTACCTTGCTATATAGTATATACAATAAACTTAACAAGTACATTAATTTGCAGTAGGCTTATGGAAAACCCATAGAAAAGTTTTGCTGCCTGTATTTCATAACAAAGTTGTCGAAGAATATCTGGGTGTTATTTCAAAACAGGCAAATGTGCTCATCGAACGTTTAAATGAAAAATCGGGGAAAGAGGAGTTTGATGTCCTCAGCTACATATCTGCTTGTACATTGGATATAGTATTCGGTAAAGGCTTTTCAGTTATATTTAACGACTAATTATTTATAAAATCATTTTTTTCTAATTTGTCTTATATTATAAACAAATGACAACGTCTAAAAGACTAAAAGAATTTAGAAACATACTCTACATGTGGTTTGTCGGTAACCTCTTATGTTCAACCACCAGAAACTGCCATGGGTGAGAAAATGGACGTCCAGCACACTCCAGATACTCCATATCTTAAGGCACGTCACACAGTCATGACGATATTAAACAAACGCTTGTTCAAGATCTGGCTGCAACCCGACTGTCTCTTTAACCTCACCTCTTACGCGAAGCAGCAGAAGGATAATATTGAACTTACCCATAAATTCACAGACGAGGTATGTAAGGAATTTCCTGACTGTTATTATTGTTAAAAAATGTGAAAATCTAAAACACTGACTAAGACTACGTAGCATTTAATCGAAGCTATAAATTCACATTATAGCCATACCTACTCTTTTTTATATAGGTGATCCGGAAAAGAAGATTACAATACGAAGCGAAAAAATGTAAAAATAAGGACGACACAAAATCTGGTAAATATTTAATTTTCACAAAATAATAAAAATAATACAAATTATTTTAAGTATCCTTCTAGTATTTTTCTGAATGTAAGTCACATTTAGAAAAATACTTAATTCTAGCTTAACCATTAAAAAATTTAAGCGTTTGCTTATTTTATTTAAATATAAAGTAAATAAACATTTTGTTTGCAATTTGTGGTCATTTTAATCACCATAAAGACTGAACAATGGACGCCTTGAATACAGAAAATATTATTTACTGAACAAACTCTATAACTAGATTTTACTACATTGAACTACAAAGTAATATAAGAATAGAATTAAAACATTATTTTAAAAAATATGCCGTGTGTCCCCGGTTAAGAATAGGATCACCCTGGTACTAGTGGTGCCGTAAGAGGCGACTAAAGTACCAGTGGAAGAGTCACGTCGCCAGCAATGGCAACACGCATGGGATCAGGGATCATCAGATTCTTATTTTTGAATTATAGATAGAGAGAGTTTTCATAGATCTTTAAACACTAGTTTTCATTTT
>DWNA01003164.1:0-10463 GCA_018249835.1 Heliconius besckei
GTTTCGAGAAAATGAAAGGTTAGTATGTCGATGATTATGCAATTTCATTTACCGACCTATTTTAAGTTGTTCAAAACATGGTTTTTTTTTGAGAAATTAAACACGGACTAGTTATATATAAAAAAAATTACATTAAATTAAGCATGAATTACGTGATAGCTCATTTTTCTCAAAAATGGACTTACACCACTTTCAAAATAAACGGTCCATATAATAGTCTTGATATGTTGATTATTACATATTTTGTTGATTCATAATCAACGGTTTTATGCTATATACAATATCGTCTTGTAATTAAAGTATAGCATTATGACTTTCAAAAGTTACACAACCATTCCCTTACATTCAATTAGAACGGATCTTCTAGACAACTCTACAACTAGGTGCACTCAATACCGTTCATAAGAGTCTAGGGCGATGTTCTCGTATAAGGAACTATAATCTTAGTTCACATATGGCAAATAGTCGTAACCAAATATTGCAGAAGGTGGGCTGTTACTTAATTGTCCGGGTCTAGTTTCAGGGATCGTCTAAGCAACTCCATATTTATTATAGCATCATTGAGGAAATGGAATTACTTTTCGAGCGGATATTAAATTATAGCCAGAGTGCAGTGGTGCGGGTTCTTTTGTGACAACATTTTTATCACTCCTCTCTGTAATACATAGAGCCACACGTTTATTTAGTTCTAAACTACTGAAATGTTAAATATTATCAGTCAACTACGCTAATAAGAAAACATATGCAAACGATAATATGGTATTGTCGATTGTAGCAATTACATGTGGTAATGAAAATATATTACAAGTAGATATTAGGCTAGTTAAACGATCGAACAGCCGTGAACACGTGGATGCGCACGCGCCGGTAATTTAACCGTAGGGGGACGACTTAACTACAGAAACACTTAAAGTCTTTATATCCTCGAATGACTTCGTGAAACACCTGCTACGAGCACCTGTGCGTATTTGACACATCGGCGTGTTGAATACAAATAGGATTTAATCATATTGATAGATCATTTACTTATTGTTATTATTATATTATACTCATTTAGCAAGTTAAGTAAAGAGGAAGTGGTGGTTGGGTTAGCGTTAACCTCCGTTTTCCACTGTACATCCGTTTTAAAAATTTGCGTGTTGAGTTACCCAATCCCCTAAAGAGCACCGAACTCGCAACCGCCGCGTGTAGTAATATATACTTTTTTTGTATAAATACTGATTATGAATAGATATCCGCCGCGAAAACTATGTTTTATCATTAATGTTTGATACAATAAATATTTGACAACTCTCATCGATGTTTACATAATTGGAAGAATACATAAAAGTAGCCAGTATTATGTCCCCGCTGGCAAAATCACGCCAATCGATTGTTTCACTGGCCATGAACTCAAATCACCGCTCTCAGCGTGAGTTTCAAGGAAATCTCGTGGACCCAGTAAAAACAACATTTATACTAATATGGAACCGAAAGCGACGACGACGGCGCTAAATGTTAATCTCGTTTTAGATATTTGAGCATATAAGTAAATACGAGTAAGCTACTTTTTAAAACGTAGTAGAAATCGTATTTTTAAATATAGTGATAAAATCTAATTTTGGTTATGCATACTCCATAGTAAGTTTTGCGTAAATTATTAAAAAAAGAGATATGGTATGTGTACAACAAAACAAACTAATTAATCCGTTATCTTTTGTATAAAACGAATAATGCTTAAAATTTATTAGTATATATTTTGTAACTCATACGTAGGTAGGTCCAAAGTCTATAGTATAGCAGATATATGTGCCCTACTTCGAGTTAGTGCTCAAGAATTCAGTTGCTTATTCTTTGTCTGGTTACTTACGTCACTGTTAATGCATTTAACATAAATATAGGTATATTTCATACATAAACTATATTTTTGAACTTAAATGTCTATAAAGCCAGTTATCTCCACCCGCTACAATAATAAGAATTTAAATTCTAAAGAAAAGAGCAGCTGCATAACGCTCCCCTCTTCAATCATTGTTAGACCAAGGGCCGTCCTACATGGGGAGCAATGGCCGAGTTACAAAAAAATTGTAAAAGATTGCATTCAGGTAACCAGGAACAAACTGTATTGTCAATATCTTATGCAATATGTCTGTTCTGTGTCAATTTATAAAATTTCAAATCGTAATGGGTAACAGCTTTCAACAGAGCAAGACTGATATGCCTTTTCAATCTCAAATGTTGAATTTTGCTATGTAACTTTGATATTTCTTGTCGTTAATGAATAATAATTCAAACACTGCCCTTTCCTATTTTTTTCCGATTTTTTATGATATTTTCCGTATAAAAAGATGTATCTTTTTTTTTAAAGATATTTTTAGGAATCTAGCAAACAGTTACATCTCAAGTTGAGATAGTAAATTGCTCTAATCTAAACTGGGATCTACACATTCATGTTCTTTACTTATTATAAACTCTATTCTTATTTAATGGAGGCCAGTACGAGTCTCCATGCGCATCTTGAATGTTAAGTAGTTAAAGCGTTGGATGTGAATAATATATGTATATATTTAGATATTTATATTTATTAATTTATTTTATATAATATTTTATAAAGACAAATCTTGAAATTGGATTGGTATATTCATATAGTGTACCAAATGATGTCAGTTTATGTCGGCTCCCTAGCGCAGAAACTCCCCTTACTTAGTTCGACGGACAGCCATTGGAAGTGCATTAAGCTATTAGCAAACAGTTAGCGTTGGCTCCGCGAAATAAGGCCATATTCACTATCCACATGAATTATATATAATACTTATGTTAAAGCTATGTAACCTATTTTTGTAACATATATACGATTTGGTAAGGTGCTTTTTTATAATTATTTATTGTCATAAAATGTTACAATTTAAATGAACCACAATGTTTATACTATTGAACTAGGTATATTATTATTTAACATTCAACTTTTGTCAAGATCAGGGCCACGCGGTCGCTGGCCGGAGTCTCTCTTATTCAATAGCTATTTGCTTACTTAAGTAAATAACTTTTTTTCCCTTGGACGGTAGTGCTGATGATGTCATCGAAAGTACTTAATTCTATAAATCATGCTACGGCTCTCTGATAATGATATTCCACATCCGTTCAACTTGTTTAAAGATGGATATTAATCAATTTAGGCTCATTGCTTATTATTGTCTTAATGACGTTCGCTGTGTTTTATAAGAGTTATTCGCTTATACTTCATAAGGTCAAAGTTTTAATTTACAAGAAAACACCTAACATAGAGTAATTTATAATGATTTTTATATTAAATGATACAAAAATAATAAATCGTAGTATGTACTGTTGACATGCCTAAAACATACTTCTCTTACACAAATCAAAATTAATAGAATTGTATTAAACATATTTATAGGGAATGTGTAACCGTGGGGAACGCTCACGAGGCGGCCGAAGGCACCGTCGCGCGGGCGCGTATCGATCGCGCTCGCCGCACCGCCGCGGCCTGCATACGAATACGAGATTCTCTCTTCGTTCAATCCCTTATCAAAGAGCTAGACCCCGAGCCCTCTTTAGAGCTTGACCTTGCTGAACATTGCGTCAACATTGCCTATTTACAGTTTAAGCAACTTGTATTTGTGGGAAATTGGCATTTCCAATTTATCCAGTCTCAACAGATTTATAAAATAATGAATATGACAAAAGGAAAGGAATAAGCCTATGGAAGGCTTATTAACTGTGAGGACATGATCTCGTTTTTATAGAATTACTGTGAACATATCTACATATTAAACAAACGTTTAGAAGATGTTTTGCTATGTGATTATAAATTATTTCTTGTTTAATAGATACAAGACAATCAACTAAAAAGTAAACCAAAAAATATATTATCAAACATTCCAAAGATAATTTTGCGTATTTTGCGAAGGTCACGACAATTTGCCAGTTGCAAACACTGCTTATTGCTTTTCAGATATGCTCGCTTTCGACATGGTTGCTGTTTTAAGTGCAATATACAAACTGAGTAAATTTTGTAGATTAAGTCAAACAGGCATATGGCTCGCAGTAATTATTTTCCACAATACAGACGTAGCGCTAATCAATAGCGGAATTGGCTAATCAAAGAGCAGAAACGGAAGTAAGTAAGTAGTCATCGACCGGCGGCAGTTATTTGGTAATTTTCCGTCTTCGATAATTGCAAATAGTTTGTCTTATTTGGTAACATCCACTTTTAAATTAAAATATAAACGTACATAGCGACTTGTTGCGGACGGCTTTCTAGAGTACCATACTTACTGGCTATTATGCTGGGACTCAGGCTACTCATGTGTAACCTAGATATAAACTATCTGAAAGCGTATAAATTAAAATGTTTCTTCAGCTTCACGCTGTTGTCCGCATGTAGCATGGTAGGCAGAGAGAACCAAGTGTTAAGACACTATGTTCCACACTTTCCGCCGAATTCTGGGGGCACTGAGATACCCAAGAGAGTGGAGAGAACTCAAAGCCGCGCTCTGCCTCTTTACCAAAGCGGAGGATTTAAAATATGAATAAATAATAATGAATTCCCCCGAGTGTCCCGCGAGTAAAATATTTCTTTATATACCTGATAAATAATTTTAAATGAAATTGTCCTTAAGGCAACTACTAGTAAGTAAGCTTGTAATTCATAAGACGGGAACATCGGTTTTGCAGATCAATACTTAGACGCCAAGTGGTCGGTGGCGTGCCAACTTGGATTCATCAAATCGAATCTCTTCTTTCAGATCTAATGAAAACATCATGATCTCTATAAGAAATATATCTTAGTCTTTCCTAAGTCTAGATTAGAATAAGTAATAAATAATAATATATATCGATAATTTATTTTACTTAAAGGCATTTTTTAAAGCGATCGGTTACTCATAAAACGATTGAACGGAAATCGACCATAAAAATTGGAACGTGAATCATTTAAATACATTTGGGCCAATGTCATCTAAATTATAGTTCTGTAGTCTAACGAAAGAGGAATTCCCACTGGGGGTATGCGGTTGTTGTACGTGCTTATTTGAAATGATTGTTGGTGCGGACACGGCACGTGGATTCAGCACGGTCGCAGCTGCCGCTGACATCGCACAATCCATAATTTTTTTGTTAGCAGATGCTCAGATAAAATTTGCCCGCTTCGTGATTTAGTATAAACAATTTTGATAGTGTTGTACATATTGCATATAATTCGTCAATAAATACCATTATGTTAAAATATTTATTATTTATTGACAATGTTCTTTTTTGATTACGAAACCTAGAAAAATTACAATAGAGGTATACGGGTATACCTGACATCGATTGTGACTTTTCTATTGATTCCTTCCGTTAATATAGCATAAAATATTGAAGTGTTATTTCTGGTACAATTTGAAATATGAAATATAGTAAATTCTATGGAGGAGACGAGCGATATTTCCCATAGCCGGATGAGCTCATAGGTAGTTCGCTGGTCGAGGATTGTTTATTGCATAAGCCTTGGTGGATGGCGGCCAAACAACGTGCATGAACCGGTTTATAAGAAACGTGTTAGGAGGTCCTTGTATTTTTAATGTTACTAAAGTTAAAATACTTGACGTCTAGCAATAACGCTACATCAGGTTTCAGTAATAACATACCTATTACATTCAATATCTCGTATTGGACAGTAAGTAATCACTATAAAATAACCAATACAAAACAAAATATTTTTTATATTTTTATTTTAAAAAAATATTAAAGGAAATGTGTTTATTTGTCGTAAAAACCTTATTTTCATTGATAATAACAGTCAGATAAAATCTATTTTCTGAAAATCGTGCACTTTATGTTCTTACCTGTTGTTTGGAAAGACCGGCGTCAATAAGCGCGGGATGAATTAGGGAAGCCTCTAAGAACCACAGTATTCGCTACTTCCTAGCTATGCACATTCACTGTAATCGTAGGGACACTAGGGGAACCTATTAATATTCACCAACAAAACGTATGAGAAGATATTAATCGTATATAAATGTATAGCAAGAGAGTATGTCGACAAAGCACCGCTGCTATGCAGAGCCTCTAGTAGACTGGCGCTCGGCCGAGCAGTGCGGTGCCGCTGCTCGTAGATTCGCTCAGCCCCGCGCGGCCCGACAGGGTCACAGTGCGGAACTCTCCCAAATAATTTCCGTTAAATTCAAACTCAACACTTTATATCACTTTCTTTATTAGCTTTACAAAAAAGGATTTATGCATGTATAATAAATATTTACAAAATTGAATGTAATGCAAACATTAAATTGTGAGAGGTTATCAGTAAACGACGTTATTATTATTTCTATAAATAAACGTGGTTTACGACTTAACGCTTACATCACATGTGTTAATAACTTGAGACGTAATGTCACAAATATCAAATTGATAATTACGAGATTATAGATTAGAATATTTGGAATTAAATGAAAAAATATATCGAAATGAAATATGATGCTGAAGTATTCGTTAATATCTACCTAAATTTCCGGTAAAATGTATTTTGTTACATAATTCCAAGAGGAAAACAATGCGGTGGTTGAAAATTCGGGGTAGATGAATTAATTACGGGTAACAGTAAGCTGACACTCGGTTGACTGCCTCGCCTTCCGCCATTAAATTAGACATGTGACGCATATAACAATTAGTATATAACGTACTTATTAACTTAATTCATTATGTTTTTATTTGACCTAATAGAAGAGGATTTACCTCGGGTTCATCCCGCGGTAGAGTATTAAGATAACAATGCAACTATTTAATTGTTATTTGTAATTTATAGTACCTTAAAATTAAAGGTTTTATTTAAAATATAATAACGAATAATCAAAACCATTACAGGTACTGTAGATGTAAGAGATATATATTATATGGACCGTTTATTTTGAGAGTGGTGTTAGTCCATTTTCTTTTGTTTCGAGAAAATGAAAGGTTAGTTGTCGATGATTATGCAATTTCATTTACCGACCGATTTTAAGTTGTTCAAAACATGGGTTTTTTTTTGAGAAATTAAACACGGACTAGTTATATATTAAAAAATTACATTAAATTAAGCATGAATTACGTGATAGCTCATTTTTCTCAAAAATGGACTTACACCACTTTTAAAATAAACGGTCCATATATTCTTTAGTTGTTTACACATTTTGATTTGGATATAAAGATAAATTAAGTGAAATATTTTTCAAATAAATTGTACATGTAGTACAATAATTGTACAATACCTGTAGACTTTATTTATAAAGCTATTCGACACTAGGTGTCACTGTTTAACTAATATATCTTAAAATAATTTAAATGAATTATATATACAATTACACAAAAAATATATATTATATTAAATCATTATTTTATAATCACAATATTATTTTGTGATTTTTTATTACATTTTACATTTACTTTATATCAACGCCATCTTCAGGTCATAGTAAAGGTTAAAAAACTTTCAAAGACATTCGATAGAGTGCGCTACTAGTGATGCCTGAGCTTGACTCTTGGATATCGACTCGAATTAAGTATTTTCAAATGATACCGACAAGTAGATATAAGCCGAAAGCTCGAACTGTCATTGCAACTGTAGTCGCCATTACATATCCCTTTAGTGGATTCTATAATTTGTATTCGTGAAAGAAATTGGTAATGTCAAATATTACCGCGCCATTTGATTTGGTTTAATTTCTAAGAAAGTCCTCCGATTGTTTTGTACTTTCGTAACTAAAGGTTATTTAAATTTTTAAATAAACATGTATATGTATATGTTTAATTATATTATTTTACTGATTTTATAAACAAATACTACCTAGTTTAATGTTTTGTTTCCATATTAATATGTTCAATGCAATGTTAACATTGTTTCAATACAAACAAATACTGTAAAGAATGTTGACAAATATTTTAGATGGCACCTCCTAGAAAAATATTAAAAAGACAACTTGAAATATTGGTGGACTTTTTGGAAGAAAACAAAGACATTTCTAGAGGGACCCCATTAGGTCAAAATTCTGCCAAAGTAAAATGGACAGCTTTGGCAAAAAAACTTAATGTAGTAGAAGATGGTGCTTGCAAATCTCCTGAGGGCTGGAAAAAGGTTTCATTAACATGTATAATATAAATAATAATTAAATACAGAAATTTAGATTTTACTTTTTGTATATATTAAAAAAATTGTTTTGGTTTTAATGTTTAAAATGTATTGGTTTACAGTATTGGTTTGAATGGAGACATAGATGTAGGAAAAAAGCTACTTATGTGCGCCAAGACCAATCAAACTCTTCTAATGGCACACAGAGAGTATCACTCAATGATGTTGAAGTTAGAGCACTAAATATAAATGAAAAAGATATAGATACTGTTAAATCAAAATCTAAGAAACCTAATTATTTTAAAACAGAAGATTCAGACTCTGAAGTTTTTATTAAAGATATGGAAACAAATTCTGTAGATATTGAGATAGCAACTGGAAATACAAAATTAATAACAGGTATTAACATACTCTTCTTAATTTAGTCACACAATTATTTAGGTTTTTTATTTAATGCATAATGAAATAGCATGCACAAATGTACAGATAAACAGTCAAAATTTAAAAAAGACCATTGTTTGGGTCCTTTGCATTAATAAATACCTCTAATTTTATCATGTATCTTCCATGTAAAGATGTTACAGATGTTTTACATTATATTAAAACATGTGAAGTTAATGCCATAATGAAAAACATTATTATAACTTAGCATGTAACATGAAAAACATTAATCATTTTGAACTTATTATTAGACAATGTCATAAATTTTCAGAAACAGCAAGAAATGTGACACCTCCGCCAGAGTGGGCTCTTGCATTAGAAGACCGTAGAATAGCAGCTGAGGAAAGGATAGCAAAGTCTTTAGAAGCTATGGTTACATTAATGCAAGTCCAAGAACATAGAAGGGCTATAATAGAAGAGAAAATTGTAGACACACTAGCGGCCATCACAAACAATCTTAAAGAACTGCATAATGATAATAGAAAATACTCACATCAATCTCATACTGAAGAGACAGAACATACATCTATGAAAGATGTAATTTTTCTTTAATAAAATAAACTAATATACATTTTACTATGTGATACTATTTAAAATGATATATTTATATTCAAAATGTTTTTATTTTATTTTATACATGCAATAATTTTATAGGAATAATATTTCTTTATATGTTTAATAAATATCTATATGTTTTTGTACATCACTACAAAAAAACAATAAAATCTTTGTTAACGACATTATTTATGTATGAGTTTTATTCTTTATTATCCTTAGTTCCCAATAATTTTATTAAGTAATCTTTCTGCATTTATTGCGGATTTTGAATGTAATTTCTTTTGCTTTGCTATTGTCCAGTTGACTTCTAAAAATTTAAATGCTACAAATGACTGAATGGTGAAGTAGTATGTATATAAAAATAGTAATAAATATAAAAAAATTACAAAATAATGACAAAATTTCTAAGAAAACATTGAGAATTCATTACTACATTACAAAAGAGTACAATATTATAAACTTTTGCTCCTGACTAATCGCATCTCATTCTTGTTATAGATTATCTACAAGATAATTTTAATCATTATTTAAAATTTATGTCTTATTTTTTCAGGCATGGAGGCGTTAGAAACTAGTATAAACTATTGGGAGGACGCGCTGGCCGCGTTCTCAATTGGTGCCCGTGGAGGAGTGACGGGCACTCTGGCTCTCACATCACCTGAAGAAGCCGAATTCTGTCGGGAAATACAGGATCTTCTCCAAAATGCTTACTTATTGCAGGTAGAAAAATTTAAATAACGCAATATACGTTAGGTACTAAGAAAACGTATAAAAATTTAACGTTTCCATTTCACGCTCGAATTCTAGTTTTTTCAGAATAGGTAAATGAAGATTTACCTATTCTGGAAAGAAAAGAAAAATATATAAAGAGAATATAACTATATAAATATACGTTGAAAAATATTCTGACTTAATAATAGTAATGACTTAATAATAGTAATGATACTATCTTCTCTAATGTCTTTACGTATATCATACAGGAGCGATGCGAGCTATTGTTCCTGGACCAGCGGTCGGTGCTATTCCGCTCGGAGAGCGGCGGCGCGGTGGAGGGCTCTGTGGGGCGGCGGACGCGGCTCCTCTCGCACACGTCGGAACACACGCGGAAAGAACATCACTCTAGTGCTGAATCGTTTGCTTCGGCTGAAGATGAAGTAAGTACTCTTTTGTTATGATAACTGTAATGTATATGGTGAAGTACGTAAAACATATCAATTGGTTACAGTAATAAGGATTGTGAAATTAATTACAGTCAAGGATTATTCATCTTAACGATAACTTTTTATATGGGTATTTTATACAATATGACCTGTCATCTACTCAAATCTTCCAATTTTATAATTTTGTAAAATGCTTTCTTTATAATACATATATACCTAGATAC
>DWNA01003165.1:0-10459 GCA_018249835.1 Heliconius besckei
TTTCACTGTTTTTTAGAATCCTCTCCCTAAGGATGCAAATAAGGGGTGAAAGTTTGTATGGAATAATCTTTAAATCGCCACTGATTTTTATAAAATTTGAAATTTAAACTATTAAAAATATTTCAATGAACACGTTTCGTGGTTTATTAGAATTCACCCCTAAATAAGCGAGCGAAGCTGCGCGCGTCCGCTAGTAAAAATATATGTATGAAGCTTTTTTGTTACTAGCTTAAAAAAACTTTAATATAAAAAAATTATTAGAAATTCTAAATTACCAATATCTTCACGCTGTACCTATACCTACCGCATAAAACAGGAAAGGCAGAGGGAACCTAGAACCCAAAATGAAGACAAAATAATTCATTCCCAAGAGTTAGATTCGAAACCACAACCATGTCCTTTACAGGGAAATACTCTGGCGCTGCGTCACGACGGACTTTAAAATATTTTTAAATGTTACTAATCTTTTTTTATTAAAACAGATTTATAAAATGTTTGACACTTTCAGAACCAACAAGTGACTTTAGGACCGTATGAGAGCGAATGGTGGAAAATGGATTTTAGACAAAGGAAAAATATACTTATTCTGGCTGGACAACTTAAAATAGTGCATACGTACACCGCGGGGCCATTTACTGAATTGACTTTGTCTACTTTTGTTACGGTATATTAAGGATTTTTTTATATTTGTGTACCTATATATTTTGGCAGCGTAGTTCACAGCTTTAAAGCAAATTGTGATGTGGCTAATTGTGACCTTAAATGTATTATATTTTTTGTTATTAATTTTACGCAATGTTGGGACCCGTTGCGGATTTTTTTTAATTATAAATAAACATATAAGTATAGGTACCTATTTAATGACAAAATCAACTTCAACTATTTGTGCAATAAAAATATGATTTACTTATGGGTATAATATCTTTTATACAATTATTTCAAATTTTCAAAAGATATTTTTTTATGAAGTCCAAGTCCTTTATTGTTTTTTTACAGTTACTTATTGCTTATTTTTTTATCAAACGTCACCGATTGATAAATGGTGATTGATAGATATGGTAATATTTTAGATATACCTAACTATTTGTAGTAAAGAAAAAAGAAGTAAAATTAATTATTTCCTTTTTTAGATATTGAAAGGGGCTTACAGTTATTACGCTCTTCTAAGAAAATAAGAATCATCTTTATTAATTATTATTATTTGTGGAAATATTATTAATTTATGGTCAAGACATATTTCATTCACAATGTTAAACTTAAATCACATCAAGTAAAGTAAACAACACATAATATTATGTACGTATGGTCTTATAAAAATAAAATGTATAAAAATATTCTTGTTTTATTTTAGTAAGTTAGATATTTAAGTACTTGACATAATATATATAGAAATATATATAGAAAATTGGGCAAAGAGTGAAGACTTGCGTTATCCAGTTTTCGCCCAATTGCTTTGGACTACTAAATATAATTTTTCATTTTCTATCTATCGCTGGTATAAGGTATAATAATAATTATATATTTCTGAAATAGTATCTCTATCTAACAAACGAATAGCTTTGAAATTTAACAATATTTTGTAGACTTAAATGTTTATGAAACATTTTTTTTTACTTTCGAAACAAAATTTTCATGTGAACCATACTTATATTGTCTATATAAATTTTATTGCGCTTTTCTAAGTCTAAAATTCAATTACTAGATGAATTAAGACTTTAAGAGAAACACATTATGAATGAAATGAGTAGATTTTCATTTAATAAATCAGATCTATAAGTATATATTTTGTACTAATGGACAGTAGTCCATTAGTACAAAAACTTAAAAAATAGAGTATTTATTTAATTTTTTCTTTCTTTTTAACAGTTATAAAATATTATGTAGGTAAAGTAAAAATAATTTAGCAGTCGGTATTCGGCACAACGTATGCCGTTTTAAGCTTCACAGAGTAAAAACTTAAAAAAAAAGAAACTAACTCGCCTTTTGACATCTTTCTCTTTTACGGAAGCCTTTACCTTTATTTTCATTTCTATTTACAGAATTTTTGATTTTATTATAAACGTTTATACATTAACGGTTAGCAGATAAACATATTGAGTGATTAATGATACATTTATAGTTTTAAATGGTGTTTAGACGCGTTGTGCGAGAGTTCAATAAACTTGTAAGTCAGGTCGGTAGTGAGGCCTTTTAGAAATGTCATTATTAGTTATTGGTATTTATAGCGAATGTTTAGTGTATTTTAGCTAACTTTGTGTGTTTCATAAGTGTAAAACGAACTGATGGATAACCAAAACCCGCAAGAGAGAACTGTTCCGATACAATATGTGCGTTCGAGAGCTTTTCGTCAATTCAAAAATCCACCGCAGCCTCATATGTGCATACAAGATACAATAAAGGATACTACAGAAAAACTATATATTAACGTACTGGGATGGCAGAAAATTGCTAATCCTAAACAATATTCAGATCCAATACCATTGTATGGTGGTATGCAGGTAACTTATTAATATAAACCTAATTAGTACCGCGAAACAATATTTAATTGTATATCTAAAGTTATTATCTAATTTTTATATAATTGTCCCATGAACATGACATTTTAGATATCTATAAAATGTTTTCAATCTATAGGTTCATCAAGGATGTGGGCCAAACAGTAATAGGCCACCGCTCCTAGTTTTTGCAGTTATGGTAAATCCAGACATATTGAAAGCTAATGGAAAAAATGCTTCAAACCCAACGGTAAATATGAATGATAAATTAATATAGTTTTTCCCTTTCTTCATTAGTCATAAATAGTCATAATAATAATAAAGTCTCATTATTTAGACTGTTTTTCATTTAACATTATTAGGTGCAATAAAAGCTATTTAAATTTCATTATTTGTTTGTCTTATGACAAAAGCCTTTACTCTCTCTTATCATTTAAATCTATTGCATGCTGCTCTTCTACTTAGCTTTCCAGTCACTTTATATTATTATTTAGACAAAATTGTTCACAAATTTTATTACCTTATTAAGTAACTAGGGTACTAAGACGTTATAATGAATTGTTGGTGTGTCATATAAATAAATAGATAACTTGATTATACTGATATTATATCACCGCAGCCTCATAAAACTTAAGACTACTTCCAGCCACTTTGACAATCATCATCTCATTGTTTGTATTCTTGACTTTTTTCCATTCACCAATTGTTTTGACTTGTTTGGTATTTTTCTTCTAAGAAAAATATTTGTACAGTTTTTATAAAAAAAATATGTATGACATATTCTAAGTGTGAGAAGTAACTCTGACCACGGGTACAGTGACCTAAATTGAAACAATTCACTTTATTTAATAGGGGTATGCATTATTTCTCATAATTTATGATTATAACTCATAAGTAAATATTTGAATTCCAGGATCGTGAAGCCCTAGTTAGTCTGTTATGTGATTTCGTAGAAGCAATGAATCCTGGTCTAGTACTAACAAGGAACCCAGTTATATTGAAAGATAGAGATTTGGCCGGAGAACTGAAAGATGTATGGCTTGCGGTACAAAACAAACGGGAAAGGGAGAAAGGCTTAAATCAGGATGTTATGTATAAGGTAGGTGCCATTTAGTGTTTTTTAATATTACAATGGTACATTTCCATAACAGAATTCTTTATATAAAAAAATATATATTTTGTTTTGATGGACCGCAGCAATTGGCTTAGATAACAATCTATGATCCATGTTGGCGACACGTCTCATACAGGTGTCTCATTCCATCCTGTTAAATCTATTTTTAGGGCTGGTAAATTCTGTCTTTTTGATCTTCTGTATTTAAGGCCTTAATCCCCACTCAACTGAAAGGCAAGCTCACATGTTCCTGGGAAATGTTGCTGTACTTTGTTATCTCCTGTTTAACTGTTAGTAATTTTAAGTGCAATATATAAATTTGTTACTAATATTCACATGAGATCAATCTGGATCTTGCGTGGTGCTCTATACTTGTCTTCCATGGTCGATAATTAGACTAGACCCCCAGTAAGTGTGTTTTGAATTCCAATCAGACATGGAAATAAATCTGGAGCCGAGGGAAGTAAAATACTAGTTATAGTCATTTTTACTTATCTTGTGTAGGAGAATAAACTGCTGAGAAAGATATCTCTCTTATTTTATTGATCTTGATCTAGATTATCAATCAATGGTTTGTATTTTGTCTGTGAAGTAATTTAACAGTTCATAATATTTAATGTTATGTCTGATAGTGTTTATATAGCAGTGGAATTGAATACAACAGTCGCGTTTTCGATTTATTTCTAGAACCTTGAAAAAACATTTTTTTTTTTCAATATTTCAGGTGTACGACATCGACGGCATCGGCAACGAAGACGTAAACGAAGATGACCAAACAAACAATAAAAATGGGAAACTCGATAATGGTTCACCAAACCGAAGCAGCGACAAGAAACCAGTTAAATCATCCAAACAAATACTCAAAAATGCGGGTCAGAAGTCTGAATTCGATTCAGGAATGAATAATTGTCAAATAAATCAGAATAATTTGAATAAAGATAGTAAATGCGATGACAATACGACATACTGTACCCCTGTCTACGGACAGATAGTCTCTATTAGAGAAAATCACAATCAAATAAACGAAATACAACAGAAATACGCTACAAATGAAACGACTAAGCCTTCTAGTTCATTCAGAACAAACAAAATGGAGGATGCCAAGAAGAAAAATAATAAAAATGATAAAAAAATTAGCAATGGAAAGTCTCATTTTGACTTTTTCCCAGTTTTCGATAACAAAGTTGGTACGGATGATAAGTTAGATATAAAAAGTGATGATACTAATATTATAGATCCAATGAAAAAAATGATTTTAAAGACTGATAATAATTTTTGTGATAATAAAAATACCGCTATCAGTTCGTTTAGTTCGTAAAAAAAATCTGTGTTTTTGTATGAAACGGAAGATATGCTTATAAATTATATATGGGTGTCTTATGGTGGGCTAGTCATAGACAGTGTTGTGTGAATTTATAATGGAAGAAATCTCACTTTTTTTAATGTCCTTTTGACATGTGACTACATATATGGTTCTTTTTTTAATATGTCACTGTCATATAATTATCTTTTTTGTATACAATACAATATTTTGAAGGATAGTATGATGATTAATTGAAATAGTAATATAATGCTTTATATTCCTAAGACATCATAACAAAAAAAGTTTCTTTTTGTCACTTAATTGATTCAGCTTTTTATCACTTGATTTCAGATTAAGAATATTTTAATTGACCACAACTTCTGATTTTTAATTCCTTAAAAATATCATATTTTTAAATAATCACCGAAATTATTTTTATAAATGAATTTAAAAATTAATTGAATCAATATTTCATTATGACAGTGACATTATACAAGTGTAATTCCCTTTTTTTTTAAATAAGCCTTTTTTTGAGAGAAATAGTTTCATGTGAATGAATACAGTTTTAAGGTTGTGTATAATCTTATATTATTATCCTACTTTTTTTTTAGAATTCATATTAAAACTATTAGAATGAAAAGTGACTTAACTAAAAATCGGAATTTTTATAGTCAGGTTATGACAGATAACAAAAGTTGTGGGTACAATTCCCACTAGGGGAAATATATTATTTTTCCTCGGTAGAAAAAAAAGCGCTGCGTTGAATTCCGCCACACAAGACACAATGTATTTAAATTTGAGTGGTGCATGGGGAACAGAATTCCATAAACACTAGGTTTTCTCTGCCTCCCTTATTACATATATGCGTGATATAGCATGAAACAAAAACTCAGTTTTTAAGTTATGTCACTTTTTATTCTTAGATGTGATGCTTAACACTGTATTAGTGTTTGTAGGTATATTGAAAATTAGATGTTTTTTGTATAATGCTATATGATAATTGATTGTTGCCAATTTTAAAAAGCAAAATTTGACAAATAATGATAATATATTATTATTATTACTATAATGTTCACCCAATTTTATAACAATGAGAGCTAATATTGTGTTATTGAAATATATTTCCAATATATATATTTTTTATACAAAATTTAAACTGACAGCATTTGACTGCACTGGGAGAAGTATCCCAGGCAGGGAATCGCACTGAGCACCTGCACCTGGTGAGCGTGGGGATTGCTCTCGGTGGTAAGTGGTGGAGGCTGGCATTCGTCACATGGTTACTCCCTGGAGCTGGGCTATTCAGTGGTTCGTCACTTGGAGGCATCTTCTCCTTCACAATGGCCGAAGGCCAGTGTTTTATTCCTCTTGGCGGCAGGCTCCCAGCAGCGGTCAAATGCCCTAGGGTTGTGACCAGCACCAGGAGGTTATCCGAGCCATAAGCATCCGGAAGTGTCTCCAACGTGAGGGGACGTCTCTTCATGACTCTGCACAACGAGATCAATCGTGGATGCATATTAAAAAATGTTTAACAATATATTAATAAATGTTTTTTAGGGACTATTTCTAAGAGGTGCAATAATAATATACTTTATTTAAGTGACCAGTGACTCATTATGCTTAGTAAACAAAATTTCTTACAGACTAGGTTAGTCAAACAATGTTCAAGTTCCGCTTTGTTAAAATTATTTAATTTTTTAAATATTTTTTCTTCACTCAGTAACTTTGAATATTTTAATAGTTTCTACCTATTTTCCGATCGAAACTTTTTCTTATAAATTAGCTCTCATTGATGAAATTGAAATTCTTTAACAAACTTTTTGCATATAAAATGATCTCTTAATAATTAATTATAGGAATATTGTTATAAATGTTTGTCATTTTTATATTCCACTACAGGGATGTTACGGATGTAACATCGCAGATACGGATGCGGCTACGGATATTAAATTTTTCCTGATGTAATATATGGATCTGGATAAAGATACGGAAATAAGAACAATATTATATCGGTTACGGATATTAAATTCATGCGAATTATTCGTTAGCTTCGGATATTTTTGGTTACGGATACTCACTCGCGGCCACGCTTTGCCTCGACACCAAAGCGAAGAAATTAAATATATTTAGTCCCTCGAGTGGGGATTGAACCCACTCACCAGTAACATACACGAAATGTCTCGAAAATTGGATGGTGTGTGGACAACGGAGTGTGTAAACACTTCTAACCTGCAATGTAGGAGACAGCATAAGGCTTATAAAATTTTCGTTCTATCGCAAGTTAGTACTAACTTCTAAGCAGTAGTCAGTCGGCTCGGCTAGGCAAAGTCAACAACTTTCATAATAAATCTTATTTAGACTCGGCTCATATCCAACATTATCCGGAACTTTTATATCTAATTCGGTTACAGTTATTATCTATATTAAGAATAAGAGGAAGAAACGGAGCTCCGTAACATCCCTGTTCCACGATCAATCACTGCCAATGACGCTTCACATTCACAACACGATATTCATTGTCCTCCCCTCCCCTATTTTCATACATTTCATTTACATTTATGTATTTAATATACATTTTTTTCAATAAAATGTGATAATATAATGATATTGAACAATAATTTTGCTCAATTTACAAGAAAAATCTTGTGATTTGAGGTGCGCGGGTTCTTATCCAGACTTACATAAATATACTTTATAATTTTATTATGTAATCTTTCAAAATTTTTATTATAATGCATTCGGGCAACTCTGAAACTCGTTTGTGCTTTGGCAAGTCACTCAGTAGATACTCTGAGGTATCTACTAGCTTGGCGAATGTTAGTAATTATTAGTAATTCCCGAGTTTCGGAGTTATGCAGATGCACCCTTATATTAAAAATAGTATTTATTATTTACGTATGGTAATAAACGATAATATTGTTATTAATTCTGCTCAATTTACAAGAAAAATCTTGTGTTTTGAGGTGCGGAAACTAATCCAGATTTCATATAAAATATACTTTATAACATTCATATTTATTCTATAATCTCCCAAAACTTTTATTATATTTATTATGAATAGTATTATTACATGTTTGTTATATAGATTATAGAGATCGTTTACACAAATAATTAATAAGTTCTTGTATTATGTGCAATTTCAACTTCTTTTGTATATTCACCTTGTAATTTTTTCTTAATATCTGTTTTTATAACTGTATAATAAGTTCCGGTTAACAACTTACTTAATAGATATTTTATTAAATATATCTCTATCTCTTTCTATTTGTTTAGAAAAGACAGAACTTATATATTGGTAAATACTATGTTTTACTAGTAGTAAATCTTAGGATTGTAAAAGTTTAGAAATGTACTTTTTCTTTTAAAAAAAAAAACAACTTTATCGTCATTGTTAAAACTAAGAATGTCCCAAAATGGTAAAATTACGTTATCCATAAAAACCAATAACTTTAAACGATCCGCACATCTACTATCTCGATTGATAAATCTTTAGATTTACTGGTAAAACCTAAGACTTACCGATACATTAATGTACGTGCAAATATGTGCGATTAAGTAACAGTGACTTATCAGACATTGATAAATAAGGATTTTAATATTTTTTGTTACATTATTTTATTATGTTTATTTTTGTTCTTCATATATAGGGTTTATATATAATATATAAGAATTTGTAAATTGAATGTTTTCTAACTAATCATTATAATTATATTTTTTTGAAGTCTTTTTTAAAATGTATATTGTAATAAATAGTTGATGATTGTAATTTATAATATTGTTGTGGATTCAAATATAACAATTATCAACGAAATATATTAAACTCCAACGTTCAGAACAAAATATGATATGATATTGTAATTTTTTTATAATATAATATACACTGTAATTCTAAACCTTTTTTTTTTGGGTAAAGTAAAAAAAATGCTTATGTCAAAAGTGGCTGATATTAAACTACAATGCCAAGAAGACTGTTATTATGTTTTGCTATGGGCTGTTTTGTTTTTTTTTATTATAATATATTGCACTGATTTTAAAAAATAATTCCTTTTAGAACAAAATATAAAGTACATGTTCTATATTTTAAAATAATTAATTCATTTAAACATTGTTTTGCATTTATACATATATATTTTTTTAATGGTACTTTTTTAGAGTTTAGTTTTGTTTTTTTAAGTATTCCTCATTATATTGTAGCATTATTTTAGTAGCCATTTTTGCAATTGTGCAGTATCAAAAAAATATTATGTTCCTTTCACAGCGAGAACTAAATGATATTGTATTGCCAGGTTTTAATATATATATTTTAATTATAAATTATAATAAATAGTGTGCTGTTCAAATTAATATTCATTATTTTTAATGTTAACTCTTGTTTTTTTTTTAAATCAGTATTGTATTTAGTGGCTGAAACATTTAGTTCTCATTTTAAGCTTATGTAAGTATAGATTATTTTTAGCTGACAGTAATAATTAGCTAGTCCTGTATTTGCAATAAATTACAGTAGCATTTATTCATTTATTAACATATAGTAATTATAATTATAGATTTATTGATTATGGATTATCTATGGAAACGCATGCTTTTTATAATTTTTAAAGTAAAATGTTAAATTTCCTTTTTGTGCTATTAAATAGAAGTTGTACATTGTACCGTATTAAAGGATTTAAATGTCGGATCTCTGTTTACCTACAGTATTTAAAATTACATGTCATTTACAAGACTGGTTCTGTGGTTTTATTTTGAATTTATATCTTTATAGTATTATTGTAACCTTAATTTCTATGTAGCTTACACTATTAAATCGATCGATGGGAAGCCGTCGTTCCACAGTAGGATAGCCTTTGACTGTAAGCGCAATGGTTGTGGGTTCGCTCTGCACCTTGGTTATATTAAATTTATTTACTTTTTACACTCGCAGCGCGGCGCGCGGCGTTTAATAATTTAATTTTTCCACAATTCCGACTTACAAGCGATGAGATGTTTCCACAGGAAGTTTTAGAGCTTGATACTCCTTTTCAGTTCTTTAGCGAATATATATATATACATAAAGAGAGAGAGCTGACTTTACACACAGCATTTAAATTGCTTTTCTTTTTTGTCCGCTTTAGGAAGACAGTAGCAAGCATAGATTAGGGTCACTTAATAAAAATAATGTTGTTTAAATCATAAAGTTATGGTCTTTCCCATTCATGTTTGGCACCCTAAAATGCAGGACAACGCTTTTTTACTACAAAATACAGGGAAGCATTAAGTCTAGACTTAAGTTACATATTTTTTTTTTACCTTAACACTATCACATACGTAGACTGACTACTATTCTCAAGGTAAGTAGAGGAAACCTGGGGCCCTAGTGTGGACACTCCGTTGCCCATTAAGACACATCCATTCCTCATTTTCTGCCGAATTTTTGAAGTTACCAAAGTGAAGAAATGAAAATATTCAATTTTTTGCCCGAATGGGAATCGAACCTACGTTGCCTTCTTATACCTATATGTACAAAAATAATAGGCAATTAAGAATATTAAGGGAGCATCCTCCCGGCATCCA
>DWNA01003166.1:0-10458 GCA_018249835.1 Heliconius besckei
GGGAAAACCCATTTTAAATGTGATGTAAAGTGATTCTCTTACTTGCTGCATATACGAGTATGTATGTATATTCGTAGGTGGATTATATTTTAATCGGCTTATGCCATTTTGTGGAAATTTCCTATGCACTCTATACATTATTCAATTATTCATAGAGCATCTTTTAAAATATTTTTTTTATCATGAGAAGTTGAAGTTAAATACGAAATTTTAAAAAAATATACGAGTTAGGATACGACTTCTTCTAAATAAATTGTATGCAAGAAGGGAGTTTCAAATTCAAACATAATTATATTAAGGAGGCTATAATATCTGAGTTGCATATTTGAAATAGATAAAATTTGGTTTAAATTGAAAACTTAGACTACATTCTATCATAAATTTTTATTTTTATTATACTCAAGAGATCTATGTACAGTAACTAGTATGAAATATGACCCAATCTTTGTTCTCCGAGTGGTTTGTTACAGTAGCCAGATCGCGCTGGCGAATACTACTATTTTTGAATGAAGTTTCTAAATATATGTCAAAAAGTTTTATTATTTATATTATGTGATAAAAAAAAAGAAAGATTATCGCGAGATTTACTTGTGTAGATAAATAAGTAAATTAAATAAGTTGTTCTGAAATTAAATAAATACGAGTAGGTACATAATATAAAATGTGCAATATCCTTATAATTTGATAGTAAAAGTTTTAAAGGAGAAGTTAACTTTATTTTTAAGCACTCTCAAAATTATGATCTGTCATCCGATCTAAGCATCCAAAATTTTACCAGCTCAATCGGTAACTGGGAAGTAGATCAATTTCCCGTTGAACTAATATAACATTTTATAATCATGAAATTGGTACTGAATCCACGATGGGCGAATTCTACTCGCACTTGACTGCTTCGTGTGGAACACGTTATCTGCCACCATTTAACTGTTGTTTTTCTTGTCGTTAACAAAATCGTATTATATCAACTGAGTATACTTAAAAAGATTGGTAGAAAATATTTTTCTGATAAAAGTTCTATGATCGTGCTTATTAATATTTATAATAATTTCAAAATAATTTTATGTAAATAATTGCTTCCTTATCCTATACTTTCATAATTCTTCTGTATGTTAGTCAGTAAATCCTACTTCTTCTGAAAAAAATTAAGTTCAAGGCATGGACATCAGTCGAAGAGTATTTCTTGCTAATTTGAACATATTTATATGGATCAATATGTAGAGTAACTATATAACCAACTAAAACTGGAGATTAGAATAAAAGTATTGATAATTTTCCATATTTAAATATGAATTATTATAACTTTACCATTAATTACTTAAAACATAAATTACCTCTAAGTTTGTAAACTCACCGAAAACAATATCTAACGACGTGAGAATTATTGATGGGGGCTGTCCTCAGCTCGTTGTACAACAACGCCGTTATTGTATACAATATGCATATCATACTCGTAGGTAGACTGCACGAGTAATAAGTTTAGCGTAGGCTATATGTTTTGAAGTTTGAACATTAATAAACATAAGTTAGTTACTATGTTTAGATCTCAAACCAATTTTGAATATAATATCTATATTGTTAGCGTACAAGTGTAAAAGTGGGTAGATTTAGATGAAAAAGACAATAAAAGCAGTGGAATTGTGTCAGTTGCTTGTAGGCGGAAGCCCTGATTGAAAGTTATCTAGTGTGTAGTGTTGTTATTGAGTGATACATGTCACTTATTGTAATGATGTGGAACCTCTATCCGAGTACGTTGAAAACATATAGACGGTATGTATTTAAATCGTGTTTATTATAAACGTTAACCGCTCCCGTTTTCTAACAATATGATGATAAAACAGATAAAAAAGGAGACTGTTTAGGATTTTTAATTCTTTTTTCTCTGTCATTTTGTACATGCACATCTCCTGAATTACTTCGTTTCCCACTTTCCTCCGAATTTAGCGAGGCATTGCGTATTGACTAGCGGAATTCAACGCCGGACTTTTGTTTTGGTGCTAGAGCGAAGAAATGAAAATATTAATGAGTAATAGTTGATTCCCTCGAGTGGGAATCGACCTCATAACCGTCGCGTTATAGTTACCCTTGTTTACATTCTTCGCAACGACTGCCTCTATTTAATATGAGGTCTCTATTTTTATAGCTCACTTGACAGGACAAGTCAATTAAATTTTCGCGTCAAAATTTCAATATAGAAGTTTAATTTTTTTTGGAATATTAAATACTAGCGGACGCGCGCAGCTTCGCTTACGTATTTAAGGGTGAATTCTAATAACCCATGAAACATGTGTTCAATGAAATATTTTTAAGAGTCTAAATTTCAAATTATATAAAAATCGGTGGTGATTTAAAGATTTTTCCATACAAACTTTCAACCCCTATTTGCACCCTTAGGGGGTGAATTCTAGAAAACCATGAAATATATGTTCAATTGAATATTTTTAAGAGCCTAAATATCAAATTTTATAAAAATCGGTGGCGATTTAAGAATTTTCCCATACAAACTTTCAATCCCTTTTTTGCACCCTTAGGGGGAGAATTCTAGAAAACGATGAAACACGTGTTCAATTAAATACTTTTAAAAATCTAAATTTCTCATTTTATTAAAATCGGTGCCGATTTAAAAAAAAATCCATACAAACTTTGAACCCCTATTTCACCCCTTTAGGGTTAAAATTTTTCAAAATCCCTTCTTAGTGGATGTCCAGATTATGAAAGTAAACATTTGTCCAAATTTAACGTTTCTACCATCAGCGGTTATGGCTGTGCGTGCGTCTTACCTCAGTCAATGAGGACAAGTCCTTTTATATATATAGATTACAAAAGAAGGGATGCTTTATTAATAATATGATATACTTAGTATATAAAAAAAGTTAAAATATTTATTATACACTGTGTGACGCAATAATTAATTAAGAAACAGAACCTTAATACTTGAAAAACGAAAAATATTAAAATTCAAAATATTCTTTATTCAAATAGACTATTATTATAAGCACTTTTGAATCGTCGAATGAACATATGAACAAAAAGCTACCACCGGTTCGGAAGGCAGTTCTGCTGAGAAGAGCCGGCAAGAAACTCAACAGTTGCTCTTCTCAAAGCCAATAGTACAATTTATTACATTAGCTGGTAGCTATCCTGCATTACATTCAATAGACATCTATTCCTTATCACCGCCCACGTATGTCCTTAAATTCAAAATATATAAACTTGTGAATACACAATGAAAATACCAACGAATTCTACTACATATAATAGAGCTTAGAAATAATTCCTTTAACAAAAGAATATAAAAGAGTTTACTTTAACATTTAATAACTACGGAGTGCTTTTAGAGGTCCACCAAATGTGCGTTCGTATTTGAATTTATACAGAAAAGTTTATATGTTGCAAATGGTTTGTTTTGTACTAATAGATTCACCTACTTTAGAAATATGTTTATTTAATTAATATTTTCAGCATCATACTGTATTCCGTATACTACAGGGTAAGTAAAAAATCAAAACACTCTGTTCTCCGCTTTTCGCTTGAAATCAAGATGAACGGTGCTTAGTTTTGTTAGAGCACAGAATAGTAATAATTTATTTCTCCAAGTGGGGATTCAACCCACAGTTATAGCTTAAAGCCAGTATCAAATTACTAAGCCTGTTTGTTGTACTTGGCACCAACTTCAAAATTATAAAATGGTTCTTTGATTATTTTTGTTTAACAAAATCAAAGTACGTTTTGCTGTATGTTAAGTAAACTTATTTGTCAATATTAAATTCATTAAATTATTTTATTTTATTTTTTTATTATTTATTCTTTAAAGTCGGTTTGTTTTTTTACAAAATAATCATGTTTAATAAGTTAAATTAATTAAAAGATCTTATACATTTTTTAAATCCCTTTTATAGGAATATTAAAATAAAAAATAAATATAATGAGAACAATATCAAGTTGCAGTAGATAACGTCACATAATACGCGTAGGTACTACTACTTGAGTCGGGATTATTTCTGTAATTATAGATTCCTGTAATATCAACGTTTGAGTTTACCGACAATTTCAAACTTATATGATAATTATTCATTGCCGTATATAAAATAACATTTTCTTTTTTAAGTCGGTTAATTATAAGTAATAAAAATATGCGTAATGGAACAGTGTTTGATTATAAACACATAAGTTCGATTTCTATTCGGCGGAATTATTTTTATTATTTTTCTACCTTGACAAGATTGTGTAGTAGTGTGTCGTTGAGTTTCGCCACTCAACATGCAATGCGTCGAGCGGCGGGAAGTGGGGAATGGAGTGTCTTAACACTAGGTTCCATCTGCCTACCCTGCTATTTTTGGGGTACAGCGTAAAGCTGAAAAAGAAAAAAGTAGTTCTTGTGTGAACAGTTTCACAAACTTTTACGTTTATAATATTAGTAGGGTAATATTTTAAGTTTTTTTATAAACTCATCACTTTACTCTATAAATTTTACCTTATTACGGCTACGAGATAAAAGAAAAATATATATAAGCCAAATGAAAATTAGACGCGATCTGATTTCATATCACGTAAGGCTGGGCTGATGAAGTCAGCTGGGATATTGGGAGAGACAAATGTGTTCATCGACTAGGGGTATATATTGAAAAGGAATAAAAATTCTATATATGTATTATTTTTGTATTTGGTTAGATCGTTGCGTTTTACTTACTTCGCGTGGTATGTACCAAGCACTTGATCAGGTTTTATTTTGTTTATAATTATAATGTCTGAACCTAAAATATGAAGTTTTCTAATACTTAAGCGAATGTCGTTGATATAACTATAGATGCTATCGTCTTTTAAGATCCTGTACCTCAAAAGAGAAAAACGGAACCCTTTTAAAATCCATTTATCTTGACATTGCGTGGAGGTACGAAGCTGATGGAGTACAAAAAATTGAAGTTCTAAGTCCACATAATTAAAAGTGAGTTATGAGTAATGAGCATTTCGCCGCATAGTCAAAACCTATAGGGTACTCGTGGACCTACTGTTATGAAATTTGGCAAGAAGTGAGAACTAATTATATAAATAAAGGAAAATATTGGAAAGATTTAACAAACTTATATTTATAGTTCATTTCATACAAAATGAGTAAACGCCCGCAAACTTAAGTTTGTAGAATGTTATAAGTTACACTTCTCGTTAAACTATAATTTCTGAAATTAGTACAAAACCCCAGGTCCCCAGGACCCCAGTCTGACTTGCATTTGACCGGTTGTAGCTGTAGGTATGTTATATATAGTATGTTAAACACATTTTGTTATATGATTTGGTTATCGGATTTGTTATATGTTATAAACTCTTCAACTACGAACGCACGATGTTGTCCCGACCAAGCCATTGCTCACACTAAAACTGCATGTCATGGCGCGTCTAATGACACCATCCCCACCCTTCTACTCCTTCCCTTCTTCGTGCAACGTCCTTCCAAAACCGGAAAGTTCAATATGACTCACCCTGTATTATAAGTTGTTCATGGCATCTCATTTCTATTTGTAGATAGGTCCAACATTTTCCTTTCCTGTAGCTACCTTCTACTTCTTGAATACCAACTAACAACTGTTTTTTGTTTCTGAGATATTTTTTTGTTATGTTTTGTATGAGGACACTGCCCAAACATTTGTTACAGAAATACCACAAAAACATTTTCAAAAGTATGTTTAAAATATCAGTAGGTAGAATATATAAATAACGTTTTGCCACAGTGGTCAAGCATGGCTAACATTCTTTCGCGTTTAGAGTAATTTTTTATTTAATAAAAATTTTGCTCATTTTTTTTTTCAAATAAATAAGCTGTCTCTATGTAGGTCAACTCTACGTTTATGTGCTTTTAGGTATAGCTTAAAGATTTTTTTGAAAATTCAACAAGGTGCAATAACATCCATCATAATTCTTGAAATCATATGGTTATTTCAGGTTTTATCTATAAAAATAATAACAGGCACATTATCTTAGCCGCCAGTCGTGGCGTGGCGTAGTTTGTACCCACAAAGTGAGACTATAAACGGGACAGGTTGTAATGAAAATTCCCTTCCCTATGATGTTGAGCCAAGCGCAGCGTGAAGTTCCTCCACTCATCACGCAATGCCTCCAGAATTCAGTGGAAAATGGAGAACGGAGTGTCTTAGAACTAGGTTCCCTCTGCCCACCGTGCTGTGAGCGGGATATCTTAGAAAAACTCAAGTGGCAAATAAGGCTATCGAGTATGAAGGAAATCACATCTACATAAATCCACAGACCATAGACGGTTGACGGCCATATTTGTACATTGAATTTTGATGTACAAAGCTCGGAAATCGAAAACACTTATCTACCGGAACACGGAACTATCGGCAGTATGTTTAAAGTGAAAACAGATTGAAGTGAAACCTACATAGGGATTTGGATCATATGTAAAATAGCTTTCACTTGCTCGTTCTGGACACCGAAAAAATACGCCTGTAAAAAGTGCAACTTTTAATTTTTATATTAAGAGGTGTGTGCTTAATAATATTTATTTTACGTTTGGGATTGGACGATTAAGAGCTAAAAAAATTCCTTGAGTGCGAATCGAACCCACATCCTGTCGCGCTACGACTAGTCTCAAAACGGTCGTCGCAGATCCAAGAGGCAATAGTAGGTAAAGCAATATAAAATACAGTATTTTAATAGCAACAGCCGCGGTACTACCACCGCTGGTCAGGTTTAAAGGTTGCAAAGGATTCTTACATGAACCTTGGCGGCGAGATTCAACTAGGCACTACGCAGAGTCAAAAGTGGTAGGTCACCCTCGATGTACGGAAGCGATTGTATCCTCATTCTTATTTATTGGTTAACTTGAGCGTACTGAAAAGTATAAAATATAAATATCCATGACCGCTGCCAGTACAAAGAACGAAATATACATAAAATCATTCTTGGAAACATAATTTTTAAAGTAATATTTATTACCTTTCCAGTAAATATTATACAAAACAATTATAACGGGACATTTGGACCGAGCAATTAATTGTGCCACCTGTCCCTTTCAACTTTCGAAGAATAATACCTCGTTTATCTAGCAATCGTTTTAAATTGATGTGAAAACTTTTATTGTTTTGCTTTCATTGCTAAAGGAAAGGAAAATACTATTTAAAGGGAATTCTTGTTTCATTCTTTATTTATAAAAAGGGAGAATAAAAATTTAAAAGCAATCTCATGAGGCTTTTTCTCTGATAATCTCAATATAGACACATGGATATTATTAAAAACATGTATCACGACTTCTCTGAAAGCAGGAAGGAAGGAGGAAGGTGTCGCTAGCGGTCTTAATTATAGAATCATATACAAACCCTTACCGATTCCAGCAAAGGTTCACCAGGGTACGGCGCTTAGTCCGTTCTTATTCAACTTACCAGCGGACGTACGTCCACGATTGATGTTGTAAGCAAAATGCACAGACAAAGAGATAAACCGACAAACAGACAAAAGTTATACAAAATCTTTGTTTTGAATTCTATTACATTGTTAAATAGACACCGATGGGTTACGATTTTATTCTAAGTATAGATAGATAGGGTATATTTTTTTTGGAGCAATTGATAGCCTAATGGGAATTACGAAAATGCAACCCCAAGGTTTTAATAATTTTCATTTTACAAATCTTAACTATGCTGCAAATATAAATAGCTAATATATGTATAAATACGGAGCACTAGTATATTAATAAAATAGATTTAGAAGGACAAAAATCACACACATTATATGGTAATTCCAACACTATCTTCGTCTAGAGCAGGAACGCATTCATAGTGGAGAGACCGTCGTGAGACGCATGGTATTCAGTTCACTATTGGAAACGGAGTTAGACATAATTTTTTTCTTTATTTTTCAATCTGGGAATTTCTGCGCTTTGGTTTTGCTTGTAATTGAATTCCTTTTAGAATACGAGCTTATCGTGGTAACCAGCTGCTACTTACTACAACTGTACGAGTGTTACACTAGAAAAATAAAAAAACGTTACTAATTGCCTTATATCAAGTATTACAAATTAAAAATATGTTTTTGCTGAGATTTAAAATCTTGACCTATTAACTAAGAACTTTTGTTGATGTATATACAAAAACCAAGTCACGCAACTCAGTGTTTCTACTATAATCGCACTAAATAATCCAATTTAATATAATATGTATTACTTGGTGTATTGGTTCATAGAAAAAATAGAGTTACATTCTATATGACGCTATATATATATATGCATATATTTTTATATATTTTTGTTTCGAATATCACAATTTATGCTTTCTAATCACTAACTGAGTTTACATTGTGATCGCAACACTAGACGTGCAAATTTCCTGTCCACCGTAATGGGCCCACGCCTTAATTCATGGGCTCGCACTGTGTGACGTCACCGCTCACATAATGAATATGTTTCAAAACGGTACCAATAGGAACTGGTATATTTGAAGACATTATACTCGTACATATATAAAACTAAAACAGCAAATTATTTAATTCTAAATTAAATATTTGTTTTTTTTTATTTAGAATTAAGTTATTTGTAATATAGTTGTAAAACATAACCAGTATATACAACCAGTATATACTGCCTATCTAAGCGTCAACAGAATAGTAGGGGGACCGAAACGAGTGTTTGCGCGTTGCTCGAGCGCCAGCTAGAGTTGACTAAAATCATGTGGTGAGAAATTTTGTACCCTGTAACCTGTTACCTTAAATATATATCCAATAGGTCCCCATGATGCTTTAGTACCTACAAGTAATAGTGCTAAGTAAGGATTTAATCTAATCAATCAACTGAAATATGAATCTATTAATCAATCAATACAGATATAGAAGATTTATTTAAATGTTTAACTTACAACGTTCATCAGCTTTGTAAAATAACTTTTAGGTATTTATATGGCCTTGCAAATATTTAGCACCACGAGTCTTCTGAAATACTTAATTAATCCGGCAAAAGGAAATTCTATTCCATTAGAAAATAACATCCGTTACAAATTTTACAACGATTTAGATTACTTCCACTCGACAAAATACTTCCACCGATGGTATTTAGATCAAATTTAGATGAAGAACGCGATGGCTTATTAACTTAAATTCATCAAGTTAAGAATATTTCATAAATTTTCGTTTTGCTGTAGATTATTTTTTTGTGAAAAGTGTTTTAAATTTCCCTCTTTTTATCTCGTTTAATTCTAATTGAAATTAGCTGGAGGTCTTACATGCGTCCTGCTAAGTATTATCGTATATTTTCTTTTTTATCGTTTCTATTTTTTGTATATAATATACACCTATATATATTTAAAAAATATTATTCTTATTATCTTAAAATATTTATGAAGGTCACAAATATAGAGCATATAAGATATTTTTCATTGTACTCGTATAAGTATTTCAGGTTACAGTTCTGGCTAGACGCTCTGTCGCCGCTTTGACCTAGGAATACGAATTGGCAATCAGACGAAACGTTTGACCCGCAAACTAAACTTGGAATTGCAATAGCTATGGATTAATTTTAAAATACATTATAGTTGTAAAATTATTACCCAACTTTAAAAGATTATATAAGTAAAATACAGGTTAGGAATAACCACATCCATACTGATATTATAAAGCTGTAAAGTTTGTTTGGTTGGACGCGTTAATCTCCGGAACCACTGATTTTCTTTTTGTGTTTCATTTAATACTGTTTTCCATTGTTATAAATTAGTAGGGCCAACTTTATCTTTCACTTCTATTAAATCAAACATAATAACAAACTATTAAGAATTAAATATGTGCCGCTGGCTTTAGTTCTAGAGGTGTAGACCGGATGTTAAAAAGCAGTAAAAATCGGTTTAGGCCGAGCAAGTAACGTTACAATTAGCTTCACATTGTATCCCGCACACAGCAGGATAGGCAGAGGGAAAATTCTGGAGGCATTGTTTATTGAGTGGCGGGACTCAACGCCGCGCTTTGCCTTGCCCTATACCAGAGCGAAGAAATGGAAATATAAATTTAAATAAATATTTCATATCAAAGAGGTTGGCGGGAAGCGGATGGGTCCGAAGAGCTGAGGATCGAGTGTGGTGGCGGGGATTGGGGAAGGCCTATGTCCAGCAGTGGACAAAAGATGGCTGTTGATGGTGATAATGATGATGATTTCATCTCCTCGAGTGCGGGTCACGAACGGGAGCAATCGGTTTACAGTCACTCTTTGAGCCCCTGCGCCACGACTGGCCTAAGTAACATTACACTTACATTATATATGAACACACACACAAACACAGAGCTCGGATTAGACCTCGCGGATTAAACTCTATTTTACAAACATAAATCTATGTACCGTCCCATTGCCAGTTGTCCAGAGGCCGTAACATTAAACATTGCACTGACACGGCAATGAATGTCGTACATAAATTAAAGGCGTGGTGATATGTGGCTTTCTGGGGTAGTGGACGTAATAATACAATTACTGTT
>DWNA01003167.1:0-10458 GCA_018249835.1 Heliconius besckei
AGCACATAGCAGGGTAATTTTAGTATTGGTATTTTTTTTTAAAAAACAATCTTTCTAAATAAAAAATATAATAAATATAATATTATCAGGGTTAGGTTCTGCAAATAAGTATTTAAATTCTATTACAGTTTTTGTTTCATCATAATTTAAAGAACAGATAGATATTTGTCAATAAACAGGTGACTTAATAAAATATAAATGCTTAATAAATGATATTATGCTTTTAATAGATTTATTTTACATAATTTGTATAGATTTCAAACAGAACTGACCTTTAAAGGTTAGTGACTTTAAGTTGCTGTGAGACATGTCTATACATTTACAAATGAATCAGAAATACAAGATTTATAATTAATATTAATTTTATAATACTATTCTGTCAGAAGATAAAATCTTTGTTTATTTATATTTTATACAATACAGTCAACGATTCATAGCTGCCTTGAAGTTAAATTAGTTTACAAATTTTGCCCTTGGCTAATTTGGGAAGGAAATAATCAAAAGTAAGAAAAATCTTAAAATTAAACCTCTGAGCGACCACAACTCGTCAAGCGTACGTCGTGTAATACGACCACCATGGCGTAGTAGGACTCTAAACATAATGCCTGTGTGTAGGATTTCCGCTCAGGAGAATGATTTCATTTCCTTGTTTGGGTGGATAAAACGGCGTTGACTTTAAATCTGCAGTCAAATTTTACATGAGGATGTTGAATCTTTTATTTATATATTTATCCTCGTAATATTACAATAGGGGTGTCAAATAAGAAATATATTGAAAAATTATTATTTAAAAAAATATATAAGTATTTACGTATATTACCATAGTGTATCAATTAAATGCAATTGATTGTTTATTGGTGCTTTATCATTCAAAACACGACATTTGACCTATATTGTGTATAACGTACAACTGTTATCTCCCACAAATGATTCATTTGATAGATGGATCCCATTCTATTTTACAAAGCGACCTTCGTAATCTATGTATGCAGATAAAACAGACTAAAATTTTATTTATTTAATTTTAAACCTTATATCTCTTGTTATAGGGAATATTTTTAATTAAACATTTTATCATCAGATGATTAATTCGCGTCATTTTATGAGTGGAAATCCCTACTGACGTTAAAACAACAGTTTTCAGCTATATTAATTCGTTTATTTCAGAAATAACTCAGCGTATGTCGTCAACTAATGTTGTAATACGTATTTGGTGTCACATAATCTTGCCTCCCCGAGAGGATGATGACAAATCACAACCTATCCATGACACTGTCATCCAAACATGGGGTGTATATTTTAGTGGTCTTAGATACATAGGGGCTAATTTAGCTTTAAATTTTACTTCGGATTGCTTCAAAAGCAATACTCTGGTGTTCCAAATGCAAGGTGGCTACTTTTGTTCGTATAAAAGTTTAAAACTAGACATAATTCCGCCTGAAAATGAAATGGAACAAGGATCGTTGTCTTCGGACTCGTCAGGGAAAACTAATGTGTCGAAAATAACCATCGATTCAGCGAGAATGTTGCATACTCATAAATTAATAAAGGAATCTAGGTCGATATCACCTGCGAAGATTTCAAAAAGATCCGATGCAGAATATTCTAAAAGTCATAGTCCAATCGAAAGAGGTTTTAAACAGAATTTTCCTACTTTGAAATCTTCCTCTAGTTTAAACTTAAGTCATAGAGGAGAACGTAGAGATGATAGTGTGGAGAGGAAAAAAGTAGACCCCAATCACATATATGAGCATTCACCAGATAATATAGATGTTAGAGAATTTACAACCAGTGATTTAAACTGTGATATATCAGCGTCCCAGGAGGACCTGTCGAATAAAATAGATTTGAGTGAAACGGCGGAGAGTTACGACTTGAGAAACGAGTCGGATGGTGTGCCAAAGTACAGATATTTGGCGCTTAGCTTCTTAAAATCGGAAATAAGGCCGAGTTATAACGCAACGAAATTGCAATGTTTACATCTATTACAATACTCTATAAAAAAAAGACAAGAGGCTGTACAAGAAATTAAGGAACAGATATACAAAAAGTCCGCTTTAACTGAAAATTTTAGTTCCGATTCTGAATTAAAATTAAAGGGCAAAAGCAAATCTCAACGAAATTTGTTTTCGCCAGATGATAATGAATCGTTAAATAAAGATAAATCGTCGTCTCAAACTGATTTGAATATCAAAAATGGAAAAATCAAAGACGAAAAGACGCCAATATCTAACGGTCCTCGGTTGACTTTGAAATTAAATGATCTCCTATCTTATAAGGTATATATTATTGTCATACTGATTTTTATTTCTGACAATTTTTTTAAATTAAATAATTAATAATGGTCTTGATTTTCTTTATGTTAAGTTTAACATCTCCACACCCTGAGTTAGCAAAGAATGGAGGGTAGTTCTAAAATTTTTAAAGGTTTTTTTTAACAATTTTTCAGTCTAAGCCTTCTCCCTTCCAAAGGGCAGAGCATGTAAGACTTACGAAACAATTAGAAATATTACATTTCAAAAGGTTAATACTCTCGGACGAGAGAGATAGCAAATTAGCGAATATAAGAAGATTGAAAGAGACACACGCTAAATTGTTTGAAGAAAATCAAGATATAGGTAAGGATGAACCTTTTTATAACTTTTAATTTTTAAAAAGTAAAAATAAGTGTATATATTATCATAGATTATTAGGTATTAATTATTAACAATTTAGGAGAGATTTTTTTATTTTAAGTTGTTATATAAGTTATGTTTTAAACATATTGTAAATATTTATATTTCTTTCTGAGCCCGTCGTAGCACACATTTGACTGTAGAGGCGATAGTTGTGGGTTCGATCTCCCCTGGGGGAATTAAATATTTTCATTTCATTTCTCTTTTAACTAGGTAAAGTTGAGTTCCGCCACTCAACACGCAATGCCTTCAGAATTCGGCGGAAAGTGGGGAAGAAGACTTTCTAATTTAACGAATAATCTTTAAACTATCCATAATAAAAACAATTTAATTATTTTAGGTACAGAATTAATGCAAAACTACCACACATTGTCACGTAGAACTGAATCCTTGAAGGAAACACGGGAATCCTGTTACTCTTTAAGAGAACACGCGGCTCGCTCTCACGCGGCCCTAGCGAATTACAGAAGTGATATGTTGATGCAATTACATAGTATATTTTATATAGAACAGGTATGTTTTATTTATGGGTAGGCGGAGGAAACCTTGTGTTAAGACACTCCGTTCGTGGCAACGGATAAGGAAAACTTCCGTTCTCGTTCCGTTCTTTTTACTAAAATACAATATATGTATAAACATTATAACATATTGTCTTTTTTATAAATGTTATTGTGCAGTAGTGGGTTCCTCTTGTTTTCCTATTATTTAACTCTCAATTAATGTTGTAAACAGAAAGACACAACAATCTGGACAATAATCGACGTCCCCCTCCCTATATGTGGGGATGACAACCCTCGGGCATCGAACCCGGTGCCGGATTCAGTAGCGGCGGGTTTTGTAGCGCAAGTGACGTCACTAGCCGCCGCCATATTGAATCAGCCGCTTCGATATAAAATAACTTTATTGGGTTCCGCAAGTAAGATATTGGATATAACACCTGAATTGCCCGATCCGAAGTAAGTATTTGTGTTTTAATTTGATTAATTAATTGTTAATTGCATAGTGTTCTAATATCTTGGGATATTTTTTTATCGGTGGAATTTATAGCTCAACTTTTTCTAACAAAATTAACAAAATAAAATATATTAATTCAATTATTTTAATTTAATATATTAATTTTATTTCTATTACAGTATACCGTTATTCGCAAGAGGTGGCGATATAACATTATTTAGATACGCCATGTTTTTACTAAACAAATGTATAGCTCAATTACTATGGGGGAAAGGACTTTCGATACACGATATGAGACCGACTTTGGCCAATTTACATAAATTATTAACCACGCCTAGCAATTTGTAAGTTTTTTTGGCTTTTTTATGTTTGTTTCGTTAGTTTTGTTTTTATTTTTTTAATAATAATAAATAAGCTATTTGTTTTATAATACGCCATTTGTTTTATAATAGATTTATTTTAATTTTGCTTTTATTTAAATAAAAAATATAAGTCACTTATATTTTAATGTATAAATAATTTGCGTTCACAGATGTGATACATCAAAACTATTTGGCACCTACCGATGGTTGACAGACAGTCAGTGTCCAAGAACTCAGTCATTGAGGAGCTTGGTGACTGAAAGAGGGAAATATAGACAGTTTAATAGGTTTAAGGTATGTGCATAAATATTTATATAAAATAGAATCGATTTATTGTACAGAAATAAAAAAACGTAACATAGTAAGAAAAGTTGTTGAGTAACATTTTAATGGAGATATTTTTTTAATTCCATAAAAAAATGTAAAATTATAATCACATAAGTGTATGTCAGATCACATGTGTGGACGGGAGATCCTCTCACAATGTTGCGTTTACTGACAGATGCTGTGCCATGATGACCTAATAAATTAATTGTAATCGCGTTTTAATGCGCACACTTGTGCCCCTGCGCTACGACTGGCCTTGTCTTAGTTAAAAATGAAATATAAATATTTATATTTCTAGGAATCCTTAGATCCACATTGTTCCCAAAAAACGGCGAACATCCACCGACACAAGCATTCTAGGAGTGTTGGTAGTTATCATGAAGATCAAGTGAGTTTCATTATAAAAGTATAATAGTGTCTATCTACTTTTAGTATTTAAGTTTATGTTCACTTCAGTTTTAAGTGTGTCGGATATTTGAGCGCACAAATGCACAGACTAACTAGGGGTAGTACTTATACAGGTATGACTACTTACACGTTTGAAAAATGTATAAACAACATTTTTTTTGAAATTTTGAATAAACCTTATTAAAACTACCCTTCTTTTTTCATTTTCGATGCTTTACCTTGGGACTATCGATATGTAGATTACATAATATGTATATAAATGTATTTCAATACTAATAGAATTCGAAATTGTGACTAATTCTGTATGTCTGAACATAGTAACTATGCCGCGATAGTTTTAGTTATTGTACAATGGAAATCACATTACAAAATTTTCTTTTTCAGGATTCATCACTAAACGATTCTACAATGTCGATTATGGGAAGCGAGTCAAATATATATAATATGAAATTAGCAAATTCAGAACAAAATCAAAATCTAAAACCGCATAATTCCGATTCGGAGATATTGAAGTTGTCTGATAGCGGAATTGAAAACGTGCGTTTCACTTTAGGTGAGGAAGAACAACAATTAGTGCGAATATCGATTAATAATGACGATGAAGTCACGTGTTCGACGTGTCTCGATCAAAATGTCAAACGTATTTGTTCGGAAATAAACGATTTTTGTTCCAACTCCAGTAAGAAAAGCTATGAATCGAATAGTATCGATATAGCGAAATATATGGAGAGGAAAGCAAGCATCGAAATAGAGAATATCGATGTCTCGTGTGAATCGTGTGATAAGAATCGTGGTGGGCATTGTGATATCGAATGCGCTAATAGTGTGAGAGACGTGATAGTGATACCAAGTGCGGAGGCCATATTGGATACGGGACAGGATTTGAAAATAGAACATGAGAGCTAGTGGTATAGAAATACGATTTTGAAATACATATGGAATAATCAATCACTCGCTTTACTTTTGAACACAATTTGAAAATGGAATGCAAGATTTTAATTTCAAGTACTTTTTTGAAAATAGAAGAATAGTTCCACTTTACCGAAATGGTCTTATTTTTCATCTGCATTACTAGGTTTCAAGATCGTCTTTTATAAAATAAAAATAATAAATTAAATAAAACTATTTTAATGGACATACGTATATCGAGTGTAATTTGCTTATTAGACTGTTTGTGATTACAGACTTCTGTGTTTTAAACATTGAAAAAAAAGGCATTGTAATAGTCCAAATGTACGCGATATATTGAGACAATAACTTCTTTTTATATATTAATTTCATTATTTCGAACTTAGAGCTGCATTCAATTTTCAGATTTGGAACTAAAACCCGATATTTAAATTATTTGTTTTTCAACAAAAAATATGGCTATAGTTTTCCTTATAATTATAAATTAGGTAATTTATGAAAAATAAAATATTGAGAAATATAATTTTCCTAAATTTAAATATAATTTACTCAAATAAATATTTATTTAGCCTGTAAATAGAAAAATACATTTAAAATACTTGTTTTTAAAAACTTTTTTAATATATATTTTTTAATAAATGCTCTTATTATAAAAGAAATAGCTGAATTATATTGATATTTCCTATTAATAAGTAAAATGCATAACCTCAATAGACATGTATCCTGTAAATTTAAACAAATAAATTTTTGGCTGTGTGTATTAATTTATTTATGAAAGATATCGAAAGTTGATTGAATATCGATTTGTTTCAATTAAAAGATAAATAATTGAAAATATATTACATTTATTTCTTTATATTATTATCTTAATATTATTATTATTCTTTAAAATTGTTTTGATATCGATTAAATAAATCGATACCAAAACGATTTTACTTTCCACTGAAAACTACTTTCCACTGAAAACTACTTTCGAGAGACATTTTGATTAAATAATAGAAAATATTTTATTTTATTGTAGCTTTATCTTCATCAAATATTTTATATCGATTCTAATAAAACATACAAGTATTTATAGAAAAGGATTAATCGTTTAATTACCAACTCTGTAATAAAAATTGAGACAAAAAATAATTATTTCTACATTTCAAAGAATTTTTTTTTGTTGCAAAGCTTAAAATTACATTGTTCTGCTTATATATAAATACTATATTATGTTAATGACCAAATTATATATTTTTAATTTATAATTATATAAATGCTTTTGCTAAACGTGACATTTTTAAATATTTCACATTGTAGCCCCCATACAGATATGATAGAGGATGGAGTGATAAGACACTGTTCCCGACGCATCGCCCAATTTTCGAGACATTGCGTGTTGAGTGGCGGAATTTAACGCCGTGGTTTGCTTAGGTTTTAGTTGGTCTGTCGAACCCACAACCGTCTCGGTCATAGATGTTGTGCATTTTGCATTAAATATAGAGTATAGATTTCTGTATATTTTCAAAAGCTAGATGAAACTTTGTTTATATGTATATTGTATATAGAATCAAAATACGGTTGTTTTAGTATTAGAAATATTTAACATATTGGAAATGAATAAATCTTTTGATACTGTAATTGGCTAGAATATAATATATTGTAATATTGAATAAAATGA
The DNA here is from genome assembly GCA_018249835.1 of Heliconius besckei. NCBI lineage: Eukaryota > Metazoa > Arthropoda > Insecta > Lepidoptera > Nymphalidae > Heliconius > Heliconius besckei. The sequence continues at coordinate 7,299 of DWNA01003167.1, forward strand.
TTTTTGTGGTAAATATCGATTTAAAAACTATAATCGTATTATAGAAATAATGTAAGCAGGTTTATTCTGATTAAATAATATCAATATATCAACCAAAATTTTCAATTCTTATGTCAAATGCACGAAATTTAACAGAATATAATGTTAAAAAACTATATTTATTTATATATGCATTAATACTGTTCTACTTTATTATATATATACAGAAAAAAATAAAAGTAAATATGATTTAAATTTGTTTTATTTTATAATTGTTTTAGGCATCATTTATTAATCAATTTGATATCAGGGCGCATAAAAAATACGACAACGATATAATATAAATATGATAATTAAAACAAAAAAGTTGAACTACTTCAAGTAAACATTTATATACATATTTAAGTAATAGAAATAACTTAATTGTACACAAAAATACAGATAACAGAAAAAAAAAACAATATATGTTTATAAAATGTATGCCTAATTGCATCAAACAATCTCTTACAGACAACCCTTGTAAAATAAAGGACTAAAAATTTAATAAAGAAATGGGAATAACGTTATAATGCACAGTAGATTAGGAATGTATGACAAAAAACATTCAATACCAATAAAACCTAACTCTGTTTTATTAATTTAATAAAAAGACAAACTCATAAGCGTGGTTAGTCATTTTAAATGCCGATTAGATAACATACAGCTTCACGCGTTATCGTTGATTGAGACATTTCCGTTCCCAACGTTCAGGTAAAATAAAGAGGATATAAATAAAAGTCATGTAAGTTTTGCTTAAATATATTTTGAAACATATCTCGATTAAAAGCGTAAAACAAGTCCTAGCCTCCCCAAACCCACTCACCATTTAGCCGAAAGAATTTGTAAAATAATAGAAAATATAATCTCGCCAAAATTAATATATTACAAAAGACTTCACCATAAATAAGTAAAAGAATGAAGTGTTGCCATTTTAAAGCTATTGGTTTTGAATTTCTAATACATATAATTAATGTATTTATTTGTGAAAATATGGCCTAATATTCATTTACATATGAAAACAAAATATAGAAGAATATACATATAGCTCGCTTAAAATATTTCGAATGACGAAAGTCATATTTTAAACATCAATTAAAAACAATTAAAAAAGTAATTTATCATATTTTTAGAAATCATTTTATGCCAAAATTAATATACAATATTGACCATAACCGAAATTAATATTCCAATAATAATAATAAAATAATAGTATTGCACAATTACATCAAAATAAACACTGGCAACACTTATTTTTTTTAAATGAGGCTCAAATGAAATAGTACCCAGAGCCATTTTCAATTTATTAAATAAAATAACTCTATACTAACAAATAATCGAGAAATCGTTTACGTGTTTTAAATATCGTTTTTATTGTTATACAAATGTGCATATGAAATTATAAAGACGTTTCAGATTCAATTATATTATTATTATTAATAGTCCATTATAATTGCTATAATTTTGAGCCTATAACAGTTACTTTATAGGCTAATTATCTTATTATTCGTTTTTTTTTCTATTATTTCTCAAATTAGCATTTGGCTTCATTTTTAAATTAAAAAATCATTTACAATAAAAAAAAAATATTTAAAAGGTAATATGTTAAGATAATTAGCCCAAAAAGTATTAACCTTAACCAAGTTATCACTTTTATATAAACATGTATTTCCGTCTCTTTCTCTTTTCGTACCAATTATATGCCGTCTCGCTCGCACGTACCAAGAAACGTCAAAAGAAAGAGCCAGAACATCTATTAGTGAGTAAGCTTAATATTTTATATATTAAGAATGTATTTTGACTAGTAACTTGGTGGATATGTCATACAATCTAAAGGCTCGTGGGTAACTACACTATTACTAATCTATACAATTATATGAATAAACCTTTGTGCGATTATTTTAAATGGAAAGAGAATTAAGGCCTTATTTTATTACTAAAGCTTTTAATTATATTGAAAGTCTACATATTTTAATGCTTACAGTAAATATGGCGGCTTATTCATACAATTGTACGAAAATCTATTGTTGAATACAGACGTTACATTACATAAATCACTGCAAGAGTAGACTAGCCGTACATTAACACTAGGAGTTCAGTCAATTCACCATCCAATCATAAAAATGAACAATCGATTTTTTATTTATTTTTTTCACATTTTCAATTAGTAACAATTATTAGAAAAATATCAAGAAGATCGAATATAAAAAAGTTTCTGATTTAAGCTCATCGGTAAAATATTCATGGAGGTAATATATAAAGTAGGCAAAATGACAGGAAAATGTCATTGCACACGTCAAAGTGACATTGACGTTGTCAAAAAGAATAGCTTAGCATTTTTAATCTGTATTTCGAATAAAAAAGTTGCCGCGTTCAATATATTAAATCCACGATAATCACTTAAACGATTGAATCGAATACGTTTGGATATATTTACATACGTAAGTTAAGTTATTGCGATATCATAAGTAGTGTCTAATCGATACACACATATGAAAAAATATATTCATTTAAAGACAGCGTACTAAGAAAATATAGTGAATTATATTATAATATTATGTATATACATAGAATAGTTAGTGAATCGAATACTGACAGCGGAAACACTGGAAATTCGTAATGCAAATAAATATATATATATATATATATGGATATTCTATGTTAATATCTAAAGCAATTTATTTGGTGTTTTTATGATTAATAAGTTTAAATCGTAAAAATGCACGCCATGGCCATGTTTCATTATACCCAAGCTCACTATAAATGGCAAAACATATTAACATAGAAAGGCCAAAATGAAAACTAAAATGAAACCTATAATACTATCAATAAACGAAAAGTATGCCACATAACGGCCGTTTAACATTTTGAGAATTAATAACGCCTATTTACAATTTATTTTATATAATTCACGAACGCTAATAAACTTTATCCCTCAGACCTATAATCTATAAAAATAATAATTTAAAATTTACTATTAAAATATGTAAATTATTACTTTTTTAGAAAACGTATAAAATTTGCACGTAGAGGAATTTGAAGCCGCTCCTCTTGGAAACTGTCCAAGCGATCTGGCTTCTAAGCCATACTGCCTAATTAACCTATGTCAAAATTCTTAAACGCTTGTTACAACTTAAATTTAAGT
>DWNA01003168.1:0-10457 GCA_018249835.1 Heliconius besckei
CCTTTTCGGGCGTCAACAGAATTTCTCACCTTTCAAAAAATTCTCAAAATGGAATATGAATTTCCGGAAGGCTTCCCTGCTGATGCTAAGGATTTAGTTGAGAAGCTTCTTGTTTTAGACCACACTAAGAGGCTCGGATCAAATGACAAGGGTGACACATATGAAAGTATCCGTCAACATCCTTTCTTTGAAGGTATCGATTGGGAAAATATATGGGAACAAACTCCACCTAAAATAAGCCCTTATTTACCCGGAGGATCCTTTGAAGAAGAATACACAGTACCTGATCACTTAGAACCAGGACTGGGCGGTAGACAAATACTACGCTTATGGGAGTTCGATCTATCTACATCGAGAGGTAAGGAATTTTGTCTTTTACATAATTTTAAGTTAAAATAATAAATATCCTATATTATTAACATTTATCATATATTCAAGGTAAAATAATCTTTTAAAGAGTAAATTAATTTGATATAGGTATGATGTTTAAATATTGACCAAGACTTAGAGCTCATTGAAGCGACAAGTAAGAGGATCGTTCATGACCTAAATTCTTTGCAAAATGCTCATGTTTATAAATGAATCAGGCCTGATAATAGCAATATGGTTTTCCGTTTCCACTTAATGGTCAAATTCACACCCACATTGATTTCATTGATAGTTAGCAACCCCAACTGAAATAAACATTGTTCATACATCTACGTTTTAATAAGTTATAAGATATCATAATACAATCTGTGTAGATTGTATACAGATTGACGCGTCATCGCCAGCCAGCATTGTTAGGTCGAAACGGACATCCTTATGTTCTCGATTTACGTTTGTACTGTGTAGGCATGACGTCACTTCCCGCATAAGAGCCCTGCATTCTCGGTTGCGACATTATTGAATGACTCGTCACGGCCCGCTTTATTAATGATCTTAATAAACAGCTGAGCTCGCGTTTCGTTACATGTGTAGACAATGAGTAAATGGAAAATATTTTTGCCCTCCTTTAATAATTCATCTTTCTCGTGCATAGTGTTTGTAAGAATAAATTTAAACACTATTAATGGATGATTCACTTTCAATTACAGGAATTCTAAATATCAGTCCCGAGGAGAAGCGGCGTCGTCTGGAAGTTCAGGCCCGTGAAAACAGATGGCATCAATTCGTGGACGGAGAACTCATTTTGAAACAAGGACTTGTAGAAAAACGAAAGGGATTGTTTGCAAGACGCCGCATGTTATTGTTGACCACAGGCCCGCGACTCTTCTACGTGGACCCCGTCAACATGGTACTCAAGGGAGAGATACCTTGGTCGTCAGAGTTGCGTGTCGAAGCAAAGAACTTTAGAATATTTTTAGTGTACACGGTAAGAATTAGTACAATCTCTTTATATTCTGTTATTTGTCGTTTCCTCTTTTTTCTGTAATGTTTTTAATTTTCAAACAATACAAATAGGTCTGACTGTCACGCGACGATTTCAATTCACTTCTAATAATTATTTTAATTTATCCTCTGAATACCGCCCTTCATCGCGCAATGTCTCGAAAATTGTGCGGAAACTGTGAAACTGAATACTACTTTGCTATAGGCAATATAAAGCTTGAAGCTAAAAATAGTTTTGAATATAACGTAAGATGTTAATGATATAATTTTTGTTGCAGCCAAATCGTACATACTACCTGGAGGACCCGCAGTCGTACGCGCTGGAGTGGACGCGCGTGATCGACGAGGTGCGCATTGGCACCTACGGGCGGGACACGACCTAGGCGGCCCGCGCCCCGCTCGCTCGGGCAGAGCGAGCACTCTTCTAGGATATAACTAGGCTTCATTTCAAGCACGAAACACGAAATCATCCGGAGATGCCTCTCACGACGAAGACTCGTGTCCTCAGTTACGAACAATCCTTTAAGTTTGCGACCACGTTCAGGCCGCGCGGCGCGCCTCGGCGGGTTCACAGGTCGGTGCGCCGAATGACTGATTCCTACTAGTATGTCCCGACCTTCTTAAATTATTGCTCTAATTTAAGTTTATTTAATTGTGGATATCCGCGGTAATATGTAAATATTTGTCGTAATTTATTATCGAAATCATTAGGTGTAATGTGACTTGTATATTTGGGCCGTCAACTTAACGCCGGCCTCGTAAGAATGGACTTGTTATTCGCCACCCGCGTGTTCACGAAGCCCGTTCCGGTTGGTAACTAGGCAATTTGTAGCTAAATTAATAATTATTTATTTTATTTTAATTATTTGCCAACGGAATGCGACTATTGTACAGATATTAAAAAAAAACAGTAGACAAATATAGAAAGTATTGTTTCCGCCCTTGTCACATGTGTCGATAAGTGCAAGTCAGTGTAGATAAAGGGGAAACATTCTTTGTATAAGAAGGATAGCTTCTTAATTTAGGAAAGGATGTATGCGGACGAATGCGATGTCCGCTCGTCCTGCTCCACCTCATCGATGTGAAGTCGTTGAGTTAGTGCTTTCAATACACGTGCAGTATACGCACGCTGCACTATAATCCTAACTTAGTTAAAGTATACGGATAATATCGCCGAAGGTGATAGCGACAATGTTGAAATGATCGGGCTATCGTCCCGATGTTTCTTAACAACTGATTTCCTAAATTCGGTTTATTTTCATAATTTTTTTTTTTAATACAAGTTTGAGTTTTGTTGTTTGTGTTTGTTATTATAAATAAAAATAGTTATGAAACTGCTAGAAAATTCAATGTCATGGCTTTTTTTGATACTTTCGTTATTTTGTTGTTTTGTTTTTATGAAATCAGTTAAATGTTGTAACGTTTTAGCTTAATAGTTTTAAATGCCTAAAACTTGCCTGGAAGTATTTGTTTCAGATGGGCTTAATGTAATAGGGATTTAATCCAAGTCACTTAGAAAAATATAAAAATCTAGGAAAGTGAGTTTCCATCTATTAAATTCTGTTATTTTAAATGATTTAATTGATTAGCATTGGGCTGTATTCAACATAAATTGGAACTACTCCATGACATTGTTACTAATAAACTGTCTGCATTTAAAATTAAATAACTGTTAACTATACTAGTTATATTTTAAAAAAACATTTGTATTGCGTAAATTCCATAAAGTAAATAAGAAATTGAAAATAAATTGAAGTTGATTTTTTAAGAATTTTGCTTTTTTTATATTTTCCTCCTTCCTTAATCCTTGTATTTATGGATCTAAGAATATTTTAAGAATTCCAATGTGTAATGTTATTCATACAAACATATTTTTATAACTTGACATATTTGGAATTTCACAAAAGGTATTAATATTTTATAATTACTAACTTAAATAAAAAAAACTATTTAAAATTACCTAATTGATAAGTATAAGCAAAATTTGAAGTGTCTTTCCTACAAACTTGAAATTATTGATGCTTAATCCCTTTTTCAGTACACTAAGAATATTTGAAAAAAACTGAAAACATAACATAATTTTTTTTCTTAATGTAAGTAAGATAAGATAATAAAAGTGTAAGTGTAAAATAATAATCGTAATTAAATTATATTATTGATGACACAAATTTTATAGTTAATGTTAAGATATATTAAGTTGTTATTTATTTCATAAACTAACTAAGCCTGTAAGCTGTAACTTGTAAGAGATAAATGTACCTTAATATATTTTAGACACTAACTTGAAACTTAAAATTATTTTTAACAAACCAAACAAACGTAGCACCGGCAGTGAGTGTTGCCAAACATGGAAATCTGCGCTAGGTAAGTAAATAATCTTTTACTAAAGATATTATAAGACCAAAACACCTAACCTGCCAGTGTCCCGAAAAACACGAATGAGATAAAGATTTTATATAATATTAAGTAATCTTTCTGATAGTAGCATAATTTTACATTCATAATATTTTTGATCTTTTCTGGCAAAAATAGATCTAGGTCATTTTGGATTTCTTCATTTGAAATAAAATTTTTACTGTCCAAAAACTGTTGTAGTGACCGGAATAAATAATAATATGAAGGCGTCAAATCTGGAATTTGTGCTGGGTGTCGCAGTGTCAATCAAAAAGCTTTTGGCGATTAACCAAACTTTTCACTTATGTTGAACTATTGTGTTGAAGGAACACTACACTACTACTTACTTTCCTGTCCGTCTGTCTTTTACATTTCACTTTTTTTTTCATGTACAAATTAGTGTGTATGTTTATTTGTTTTACATGTTTTTATTAACTTTTAAATTAGTTTTGCATAAGCATAGAAAAATAAAATACTAAATATCAAAAGTACATGTAGTAGGATTTAGTAAAAAAATTCTCGTGTCCTCGAGAGAGAGAAAAAATTACGGGATTACAAAAGAAGCTATGATCCTTTTAAATAACGTATGGAAGAAAAGAGGAATTTGAATCAAAACCGAAATAAGAATGGTACGAGCACTGATATTCTTTACTACCATTATTACCATTTGATAGATAGGTACAGGTGGGGGCAGATCATCTGCTCTAGATGTAAAACCTGATCATTCTCAAATTCATTGTAAATTTCTACCAGATTATCTAGTACTACAGCCAGAGCGTCATCTGAAGCTTCAAGCATAAGCTTAGTTTCTATATAGATATTAATTTATCATCAAGAGCTAGTTCACACGCTATAGTTCATTAGTCCCGCGTAAAAAATAAAATAGACTGATATCCCAGGACCCCCAGACCTACGTCATTTTAGTAAAGCTGAAATTTTGAAGATTAATAGTCTAATAAGTGTGTAAGAGTGTAGCGTACTTACTAACTTGAAAGTGAGGCACTTTCAAAGATAGCGCCAGTTTAAGGTACACGCTCACCTTAACTCAACGTTAAAGTAAAAACGCTCGTATTTAAGTATGTTTTTGAGAAAAATGTAAAATATATATATATTATAACCAAACCCTTTACGTAGGCTTTACTCTTGCCAGACGGCCTAAAGGTTGTTTAAAATTGGGACAAAATACGCTATGCTTCTTCTTCTTCTTGGCATTAATCCCGGCTATTTTCAGGGTCAGCCTTCCTACTCAACCTACTTCATTTTGCACGGTCTTAAGTGCGTCGGTAGTGAGTCCATTGACTCTCATGCCCTGCATCACAACATCCAACCAGCGCTTCCTTCGGCGTTCGATAGGTCTCACTCCAGGGGCTGATATAGCATGGCACTTGCATCCGCGTTACGTAGCCAAACCATCTCAGACGATGCTCTTGGAGCTTATCCGTTACGTCACGGACTCCAAAACTACCTACCTACCTACTCCTGAATGTGCCGAGATAGTGCTGGCCAGCATTCACTGCCGTATAAAATAACAGGTATGCTCTTGTATATCAGCCGTCACCTCTGCTAGGAAGTCAGTCTGCATCGATCCATTCGGCTACTACACCACTTGACCCGAGGCTTACGTTTCTCGGCTACTTTTTTCTTCGGGGTGACCGTCCGGGGGGGCCGTCAGGCTTTCGCCTGGAATTACTTTACAGTTAGTTACGCTGCCCATATGACACCGTCTAGTCAATATGTAGTCAATTTGAGTTGAGTGGGACCCATTTATACGTAATAAGGTGCTGAGGGTTCTTTTGGAAAAACATATTCGCGACGCCCAGATCAGACGCAATATAAGTTCCTAGAATATTTAAGTCTTATAAGTACATCTGCGAGTTCTCTGCATCGTCCAGTTAGAAAGCCAATATTCCACGTTGCAAAGCGGAGTTTCTGTCTGGGTACTAGCGTTTTAAGCAGTGTTCGCACTTGACACGTTGTTGCGTTCCATATTAGCGGCGGATGGCGGTTTTTAAAAAGAGCAACTGCCATTTGACTTCCAAAACCACTTTGGAAAAAGTACGCTATAATTTTACATATATTATTTATGGACTATTTTAAGACCCCTTATGGAGTCTGACCCAACCGATCTGATGGCTCAATCATCCTCCCAGACAGAAATGTACCTTTATTTTGCGCTACTTCTGGAAGGGCCCCACTTTCAGGTTAGTGAGTACGCAAACTCTTATAAAATGACATCGGTCTGGAGGCCCTAGGAACTTGAAGTAACAAACTACGAACTGTGGTTCCACCGCATGCAAACTAAATGGACATTAGAAAGATAAAAGTAATTTTAATTAATATAATGTACCTACCGGTACAGGCTGCACTAATCCTTGTATTTATTTGTTTATTGGAGGCCCCCTTCAATCTCAAACTTCCTCTTAAGTAGATACTATGCGTTTTTTCAAAGGCTTTTATCAAAATATATATTTTAAATCAATATTAAATATGTTTGATAAAATCGATTTATATTATATTTTCGAACATACGACTCGATTAGAGTATTAATTATAGTCTATATTTTGCGTCTGTTGTCTAGGGATGCTCGATGTTAGAAAAATATCGATATTCATATCGATGCTATGATTGAAAGGAAAAATCAATATTCTAAAAGTTCGATGTTTTAAAAGTTTCTATATGATTCCATCATTTTTATTTTTACTCTAACAAAGATCGTAGTTTCTTCAATTAATATCCTACAATTATAACGCTTCTTGTATTGATTTTATTTATACACCAAGAGGCGAGAGTAAATTCAATTATAACTGTAAGTGAAATCGATTAAGTGTTCTCAAATTGACGCACAAGATGTTTCGAAATTTTGTCATACTATCGAGGACATGTCAAAACATCGATGTTTTCGCACTGAGCTTCGATCGATGTCATAGTTTTCAAATATCGATGAATATCGGTCTCGTGCATCCTTCTCTAGTCTACTCTCTAAACTCCACAGAACACAAACCCAAACTCTAACCCAAGTAAATGTGTTCTGTGCTCTAACCTCTCTCGCTAATGTTTATGATTTTATAAAATTACATTTTTTGTTTATAGTTAAACTTATAGGCAATTGTTTGTTATTTATATATAAAATAAATAAATTTTACTTTGATATATTTGCTAATATGACTACGAAAGTAATAAAATATGTGGGAAGAACGACTAATTTTAAAGGCAAAACACTATGGGAAATTGTCGGAAGTCTTAAAAATTATGGTGTGGGAAGGATCATTGCTCGATCTGTATTTGAGCGCTATCCAGAACCTAGTTTTATGAAGATTGTGAAAGTGGAAACTTGCCCTGATGAGGTGAGTTTCATTTTAGCCAGATAAGATACTAAGGCCCCCCAGATCTGCGTAATTTTAGCAAAGGTAAAATTTTGAGGATTATTATCAAATATTTAGTTAAAACGGTATGCGTACTCACTAACTTGAAAGTAGGTCCCTTTCAGAGATAGATCCACTGCATTCCCAGGTTTCCTCTCCCAACCCTGCTGTGTTTGATACTGTATGAGGCCTAAAGAAATAACTTGTCTTGTCATCTCTTTATTTTCAGGAACGACGAAGAGTAAGAGTTTTGGTTGAGAAAACATTTAGAGGCAAGAAGTTACCTAATTTAACCGAAATTTACAGAACATCCTATAAACCTGATTATAAACTTATTCCTAAAGATGAAGAAGCTAAATTATTTGAAGCAGTAAAATCATTAGAAAATAAACCTGAAGAAATTCTACCAAGGACTATTGAAATGCCACCATTAATGCAACGATTTATTGCAAAGGATTATAAGAAAAGAGGAATTGAGGTAATTTATTTAAATAAATTATATTAAAAGTGAATAGGAAAGTCACTTGTCCATTTGAATTTATTATTTTCATCCCTTTGCTCTGGTAACAAATTGAAACGCAGGATCGTGTTCCACCATGTTCCAACGTGCAGTGTCACAGATTTGGGCAGAAAGTGAGCAATGTGCTCAGTTAGCTTATTAACAGTAGGCTCTCTGTGTCAATTTTTTTTTCATTTTTTTGTATCATTATTCTGTTTCTTGTGTTCAAAGGACCTTAGTCTTTTGGAAGGCTTGTGTTAGGACAAATGTGCAGAGGCCCTTTGGAGAATATAAAACTGTTTTACTGACACATTAGCTGGAATCCATCTTAGAATAATCGCAAGCAATAGTGCAAAGATTGGTCACTGTATAATGTGTAGGAACTATTGAAAATATGTAAAAATTTTATTAGGACTATGGAATGGAGTTTATATGGACATTGTTGTTGTTTGACATATGTGTGTCATCATTGAGGATTCACACTAAACCACAACATACTAATAAACTCGCTTTATAATATCTATTATTACCATATAATAAATTACTTTTCAGGATGTAAAGGAATTTGTTCTGCCGATTACCTACCACCACACCCCTAATAGATCAAAAAGAATTGCTCAAGATGGTGAAAAACCCACAATTCAATTTACAATGGGTCTCGGAAAACCAATAAGTCCTTCACTCTATGAAGGAGTTGAGTTATAATAAACAACACTCATTTATAATATAGATATATGGATTATGTTAGAAACAAGTTATTAGTTATATTTAAATAAAACACTGTTAAGTTACATGTTAGTTTATTTCATAAATATCATTTGTGCATACCATGTTGTGAAGCAAATTTTTTTGCTAGCAGAGGATTGGAACCCATTTCTGGATGTAATTTTTCTATGTCAAGTTTCTGCAAACAGAAGTTTATAGTATATTTGTTTTAAATATCTTATATAAAAGAAAATCAGCTGAAAAATTTAGGAATAATATATTGTTACCTAATTTGAACCCATTTAGAATTTTTTTGTTACATTTTAATCAAAAGGCTAATATAATTAAAATATACCTAAGTATTTCCTTAAATTAGACACCAGTGCAACTTATGTTAAGCATTGACTAATTTTAGATGTTGGTACTTTATGTTGGTAGACACTATAAAATAAATAAATATAAATGATGAATGGATTATAAATAAAAAAGAAATAATATGACAATATGTGCAAAAGTAAAAAAATCACAATCATAGTTCACTATGATCTCATTCTCGGCTTTCTATTTTTCAATACTGAAATTTTTTTGGTGGAGTGGAGATAGAGAAAGCGAAATTACAATTCTTACAAAGATATTGATCATTGATATTTTTTAGGTTCACACTGTATTCTAAATACATTTCAAGACATTTGTAGACATTTGATGTAGGCCCGTGAAAGACAATCATTGTTATTTGTGCTTTTAACATGCTTTAAAATTACTTTTGTATGTGCATTTTAGGATAATAAAAGATTACCTTCCAAAATTCACGCATTTCTTGCACATCTTCTTCACGTTGCACGAAATACTGTCTTACAGATTTTTGTATCAATGTAGCTGCATATTCCTCTGGCCATAACCAAGATTTGGGGTAATAGGGGCGAGGACTGAAATGTTGTGTTACTACATAAGATAAGTAAAGCGATCATTTGGATGGTTAATAATATTATAATATTTTCATTTAGCTTCGCTGTATCCCGCATAAAGCTGTGTGGGAAGATGGAATGGATTAGTGGCGGAAGACATGGCTGCGTTTTCCTTGTTACCAGAGCGAGGAAACGAAAATACGAAGAAATATCAGCCACGCGCATGTGTGCTGAAATATTTAAAAGTATGCAACAGAGTTTGATGTTGTTTTTTTTAATAGATAGTTTATTATATAGTTGTCCTTAACAGCATGTAAATAAAATGAATATTTTCGACCATATTACACATTTAAAATGGCGTAATACAGTGTATTGAGTAAATAATAGCTTAAGCAGGCAAAGCCGCGTTAGTTGTAAATAAATTATTATTATAAGAAATAAGTGAATATTCAATATTTGTCTTACTATTTCTTAAGACGTTCTCGCACCCAGGGCATATTAAATAAATGTACATTGTTCAATTTTCGATCTGGATGCCGAGGGTTATTGTTCCATAGCAGCTGTAATTAATTATTTAGGATAAGTGTCTAAACAAGGGGTATAGATGAAGTATTTTCGTTCTGCTAAGAAAACAAAGTATACAAGAAAGGAAGAATATAAAAGGAAGAAATCTGATATACAAGAGCATCCTCCGACCGGTTCTTTTATACGGCAGCGAATGTTGGCCAGCACTATTTCGGCACACTCAGGAGTTTCACGTCACAGAAATGAAGATGCTGAGGTGGATGTGCGGCGTTACGCGGTCTGACCGCATTCTCAACACATTCATTCGAGGCAGTCTTGGGGTCCGTGACGTAGCGGACAACAACGTAGCGTAAAAGCGTCGCCTGAGATGGTTTGGCCGTGGTACGCGCCGGCCTAAGAACTATGTCGGATGCAAGTGCCTTGCTATAACAGTTCCTGGAGAGAGATATTCCGGCCGCCCAAGGAAGCGCTGGTTGGATGTCGTGATGCAGGACATGAGAGCCAATGGTCTATCCACCGAGGACGCAAAAGACCGTGCAAAGTGGAGTAGGTTGAGTAGGAGGGCAGACTCTGGCAATAGCCGGGATTAATGCCAGGAGGAAGAAGAAGGAAAACAAAGTGCGGCGTTGGCCGTCGTGGCGTGGCGTGTTTTCATTTCCTCGTTCTGGCCTAAACACTAAACTCGTAATGCCTCGA
>DWNA01003169.1:0-10456 GCA_018249835.1 Heliconius besckei
CATTTTCGCTTGTATCTCAGTTCAAACATAACATATTTTGTCACCATACTGCATTTATAATTTTTTGATAAAGCTATTATTTAATAAATAAGATAGTTTTTTGTCTCTCCTGAAAACTTGACTAAAACACATAGCGGTTTTGGCAAGCACAACGACGATATATTCTATAACTTATTATTATGTATCACATTAAGAATTGACTCTACTCTGGGACTATATAAAGAGTGTGAGATTATGTAATAATTGCAATTTTTTTAATTACTTATCAACAGGTATCTTCAGGCATCCAAGAACTAGCTGAGACTTGTGGCACTGCAGCATCTACAGCTGCGGAACAACTAGCAAATGTTGCTCTGAAAGTTGAACAAGTTGAACAAAAGATGTTCCCCAAGAGAAGAAATGGCCTAGATTAAATTTATATATATTTGTTAGCTTAATCCTATTTTGTGATATTACTCATGTATCATTATTATTTATTCAAAATTAAAAGTCACATTATACATTTATAAATATGGTTTTTTTATAGTCACTTTGTCAGAAATAGGTGATGTTATTACCTAATAATTTCTAAGATACTTAAAAAGTAAAAAATGAAACCCTTAACAACTTTGCTGTCGTTGTCTTAGTTTTCAGGCAAAGGATCTACATATAAAGTGATATTTTATTTTTATTTTGAACAGCATTTTGTATATCCAATAAAAAAACCCAAGGTGTTCGATCTTGGGTTTCCAAAAACTTACAGTAGTCGTAGTCATGGATAGACCTAGACAGTCCACCCGTGACCAGGTCTTAAAATGTGTAATAATCGCAAAAATTAAAGACCGAAATAAAAATAATAAATAATTCATTGTGCGTCATTCGTATTCAAATTTAAAATTCAAAATACATTAATTATAGTCGAAATATGGTAACGTTAACGGAATGGTATAAGTTACGATCTAGTACTAATTTTAAGTAAGTTTTTAATTATTTATTCAATGCGGTATAATTTATTTATTTGACTTGTTGAGCATTTGAGCCTTTTTTTTTCTTATCTGTTAGATTAGTGATTGTTGATGTAGCACAGAGCACTTGTCATTTCAAATGTCAATTGTCAAACAAAAATGGCAGACGCTGCGGTAGAAACGGCTCCCACAGATGAAAATGATGATAGTTGGTTGTATGGAGATTCCAATAATGAACAAGCTAACGAAGATTCTTCTAGAACAGAAGAAAAGGAACAACAACAGACAAACGCTACAACCGGAAACGCGGTACGTATAAATAGTTGATTACTGTACCATAACCTTTAATTTTTGTAATTACATCTTATTTATTTATATGCTTACCAATAAAGACAAATTTCTTCTGTATAGTTATTCATAAATTTAGTAATACAATTACTAATATGTTAATGAAAAAAAGGTTTGATGTCGGATACATTTATCTCCCTTACCTCCAAAAGTGTCTTATCTGTAAAACTTGTATTTATAATAATTTAATGAATCGCATAAAATATAGAATCAAAACAATGTATTCATTTTCTACTTAAACAAATTTATTACACTTCGTTATAATATATTTGTGATTATATCCAATAAGTATACATTGAAATTAAATATATTTTTACAGATAAAATATTGACTATATTTATAACAATTTTTAACAGGGAATTGAAGATAAAGAGCAAGAAGAAGCTGATGGCAACGATGGTAATAATGATGACTCTCATTTCAATGATGAACACTTTGGTGAGGTGGACCGTGAGGATCAGGCAAATGGAGATGCAGACAGTCAAGACAATGGTGATTCAGATTCTGATGATAGTGATGATGTTAAAGTTACTATAGGTGAAATTAAATCAGGACCACAGGCTTATGCTAGCTTAAATATAAAAGTAAGTAAAATTTGAATTGAATGATTATTGAATTTTTATTTATAATATTACTTTGTTCATATTTTTAATAAGGAATGAAACAATTTAGTTTTAAATTTAAAAATTGAGCCCACAACCATTACATGTACAGGCAAATATATCACAATTGCCCCAGTTTAGTGCCAACAGTTTCTGTGTATACGTGGATTTTTTTTAGAATATCTATAGTGAAGTGGGTCAGCATCTGACTGTATGATACTGAAATGTTGAAATGTTGAGTTGATCCCCACTAGGTGGAATAAATTATATTTAAATTTATTTTCATGCTATCTCCACCTCTCTACTCTACTATGTTGGTTACACTAACTAATTAAAAAAATATATGTTGTAGATTTATATCTAAAACTTGTTTGAAGGTACAAGATTGCCTTAGAATACATTTACACATGCAATAAAGACTGTTCTATTATATAGAGAGGAGTTGGAATCGTAGCACCTGGAAGTGAGAAGCCACGACCAGTACCAGCTGCAGGTAGTAAGGTGACATTGGAAGATTTAGATGGTCCCGGTAGCATTAATGGAGTTCCTGCACTTGAGTTTAACATTGATACTATTGAAGATAAACCATGGAATAAGCCTGGTGCTGATATATCAGGTAAATAAGAAGATTACTTTAATATTGATCGAGGAAATGAAATAATGAAATTATTTGAAAAGTTGTGTACAATTATTTCCCTCCAATATATTTTTTATAATTTTTTGCCTGTACCAAAGCAGGAAAATATAAAAATAATTTATTCCTTCATTAGTAAGCCAATAAATCTAACACTACAAATAAATTTATCATTTTTAAATAACTCAATCGCATTTTAGTTTTGAACTCAAAACACAAATATATGAAAATCATGTTTGTCTTTTCCTGACTGTAAAAATTGTATAATAATTTAAATTTAAACAAAGAAGAGCTACATTTAAAAATGTGTAGGTCTTAGGGCAACAAAACAGTGGTGGCCCCTATTCATTTATCGAATAACAAAAGTAATTTTAACATTATGCCTCAAGAAATTCAATGGAAAGTTGGGAATATAATACTCTATTCCAACAACAATTTAACAACCTGTTAAATGCAGGATGCAGCGTATAGATGATTTTCTTTTAAATAAAATTGCTAATCATCCTATTTATAGTAAGTAAAAATGCTTACTGTAGGGTCTCAAGCAGTATGTCACCTGCTCCCCATACTAAAATTATCTGTTCTGCTTCTGAGTGGACTTCTAATTCTCCACAGATTACTTCAACTATGGTTTCAATGAAGTAACATGGAGTGCGTACTGTGAGAGACAACGACGTATGCGCGTGAACGAGGCGGGCGTGTCGTTGCACACCGGACCTCCGCCCAGAGCTCCGCCGCCTGATGTCAGACGGTCTTCTGGTGAGTTATGACTGTCTACTATTACGTAGTTTGTATGCAATTTGCAAATATCGTTATAATTTTTGTGTGCTCAGAGGTACAGGTAATATGGAAACAGTTAACATGATATAGCCTCGATAAATTTATTATTATGAAACTTAAAAAGAGTCTTTCTATTATTTCTATATTTTATTTAACATCGAATTTGCTTTTTCCTTACAGGTTCTGTAAGACATGATGACATGCCTCCAGGAGTACAAAATAATTACCAATCTCGTGAAAATACTATCCAGGTAACAATATAATTTCCAGTTTTTGTTTCATCATATTAGGCTAATATTGGCGCAGCGGATTCTTAATATAGATCTCACATCTTTTAACATTTCTGGCATTGAAGGTTTTCTTGAAACTGGGGTTTCTTTTAGAGATAAGAAAGCTTGGAAAGAAAAGACTTGTTCACATTTTTCTATTTTATATTTCTCACATCTTCTGTTATGTAGTTAAACAAGCCTTGCAAAAGATAAATATTTTTAGGAAAATTATTGTTGGCCTAAAAATGAAAATACAGGGACTAGGCAGCAGGCGCAGGCTTCAAATTAGATGCCAATTAATGTAATTGTTATCATGAGAAAATATATATCATATATTTGTGTTTTTTTCCTTCTTTTTAGCTTCATGCTGAAGCGGTTAATAGACTCCATTTCGTGTTGAGTCGCTCCATGTTTTGCCTTTTTACCAGAGTGATGAAATGAAAATAATTAATTCCCCTTCATGGGAATCGAACTCACAACAACACGCAATAAACTTGACTTCAGGTAATGACGGCGGAGCGGCGCGAGTACGGGCGCACGCATGGGCGCGACGGACCCGAGTACTTCAGCGCGCCACCCGACCACTACTACCCGCCGCACGGTCACCCTCCCCACGCCCCGCACGCCGCGCACCCGCCGCACGCCTACGACGAGCCGTGGGGTGAGTTCCATTTTAGAATTATTTGTTTTTTTTATTGTAATATGTTGTAGGTTCATCGTTCAAGGTATTTGTTATTCTGTTCTAGTATATGTCTATAGTAATATACATTTTTAAAATATATTAATACTCACTATATTACTACACACTACAGGCGTGTGATCTGTAGGTTATGTCATATTTTTCAAAATGATTACATATAAATGTGTTTTGTTTTTTATCTGCCACTTAAACTAGGGTTAGAGTTTGAATTGGATATAATTATTTCTACGTCTTTATTTTCTAAGATATTTGGATTGCTTTTAGCTACATAATTACAAACATAGTTTTTTTCTCTAACAAATATGTTGTGGGCCTAAGATCTAAAATATAGTTATGTATTTATCTCTTTATTTATTGTTTTATAATAATATTAATAGGTTGTTTGTTTTACTTTGGTTGAATGTGCCAATCTCAAGAACTTCTGGTTTGCATTGAAAGTTTTTTGTGTTGGATAGTCCATTTATTAAGAAAGGCATAATCATGTTAATATTATAATTGTTATCTTCAAAGTTATCTTGTAGATCTAAAATATTTCATTTGTTTAAAGAGTAAAATATTATTTGATCAAAATCCAGGTATCAAAACCTAGGTTTGAATGTGGCTAGTTATTATGCAAGTCACATCACGTATCCTAGTCCCAATGTAATTATATAATCCAATTAATCTTTACTACCAAAATAATAAATATCTGTATTAGTAGTTTTTTTTATATAATGTTTCAGTTACGTAATCAATTTTACTTCTCGAAATCGCGTAACGGTTAGTTACATTTTTAACTTCCATAAGACAGACTATGGAAAATGGTGGAACTCAACGTCGCACTTTGTCTACTAGAGAGTAGAAATGAAAACATCGAACTCTTTACCCGGAGTAAAGTCGCTTTATTTACTACTATGGCAGCAACCATTGTACTACTGCGGCACGATGGTTTCGAACGACTATTATGATTCTTTTTTTTTTATTCGCTATATAAAACTTAATAGTGTTGTTCGCCGGTATGCAAATACATTTTAATTTATATAGTACGTATTTATACAACCTTTCTTTTGTTTTTTTGTTTAATAATACTTAACTTATATATTAATTTCATTTTTAACCTCTCTTACATTTGAAAACTTTATTTTTTCTTAATTTTTCAGGAAAAAAGCGTGCACGTTGTAAGTTATTTTCATTTTGTAATGATAAGTGAATGTAATAATTAAAGCTATCTTAACTCACAACTGTTCGATTTTTATTATACAGCCCACGCAGAACAAACTGGTTGGACGCCGACGGAGATAAAGGAATTGACTCCAGGGCCAATGGGTCCACCAGCAATGGGACCGCCTATAGGAATGACGCCCCCATTGGGTCCCCCACATTCGTTGCCCCCATCCCACGTGATGGGCACTCCCCCATTCGCGCCACCATTCCGCTCGCACCTCCCACCCCACGCACACGAGCGGGAGAGAGAGCGAGATAGGGAGCGAGACAGGGACAGAGATAGAGATAGATTAAGGGAGAGAGATGATAGAGAACGCAGGGACCGGGATAGACGAGATGATGTGAGTTTTTTCGGTTTTTGTATGATATAAAAAAGTGTGTATATGTATTAAAACTATTGTTAAAAAAACATGGCCTGAACAGCTATGTAACAAAATTATAAGGTATTTTTTTTTGCATTTCTTAGAAAGATGTTAATCTATATATATAAAAGGACTTGTCCTCACTGACTGAGGTAAGACGCACGCACAGCCGTAACCGCTGATGGTAGAAACGTTAAATTTGGCCAAAAGTTTACTTTCGTAATCTGGACATCCACTAAGAAGGGATTTTGAAAAATTTTAACCCTAAAGGGGTGAAATAGGGGTTCAAAGTTTGTATGGAAAAAAATTTTAATCGGCACCGATTTTTATAAAATTTGAAATTTAGTTTTTTAAAAGTATTTAATTGAACACGTGTTTCATCGTTTTCTAGAATTCTCCCCCTAAGGGTGCAAACAAGGGGTTGAAAGTTTGTATAGGTTTTTTTTAAATCGTCACCAATTTTTATAAAATTTGAAATTCAGACTCTTAAACGTATTTAATTAAACACATGTTTCATGGTTTTCTAGAATTCATCCCCTTAGGGTGCAAATAAGGGGTTGAAAGTTTGTATGGAAAAATCTTTAAATCGCCACCGATTTTTATAAAATTTGAAATTTAGACTTAAAAATATTTCATTGAACACATGTTTCATGGGTTATTAGAACTCACCCTTAAATACGCAAGCGAAGCTGCTCGCGTCCGCTAGTAAAATATATTTATAAAATGACACATCTAAGAACTTTAAATAAAGAGACATTAGGCTAAGATAGCTTCAACATCGTTTTACTTCTAATTATTTGTTGGAAGTAGTAGCAATTTTTTTAAATATAGATTTTGTCTATTACAGGAAGATAGAGATAGAGACCGCGAACGATCGCGTTCCATTAAGCCAGAAAGGATTCGAGACAAGTGAGTTAAATATTTTATGCTATCTTCTATAAATTATTAATAGTCACTGTAACGTCTGGTAGACATACGTTTCTTATTTATATATATTTTATATATATTAAAATCATAAGTATTTGTTTTTCTTACAAAAATAAGTTTATATGAATAGACGTAAACAAATATAGTAAAAAAGATTCAATTTCAAATAAAACACAATATAAATATAGAAAGTTGAATGCAATTATTTGAGATAATCTTACTTATAATTATGTTTTCTTTTACTTGTTACTTTATTGTAATGGTATGTGTATTGTTTTGTCTAACTCCACGCTATCCCGTACCGTCTTAATTTTGAGTTCAGTGACGGAATTCAGTGCAGCGTTTTGTGTTTTTATCAGAGATACGAAATGGAAACAATAATTCCACTGACTGGGAATAGAATCCACAAACATAACGTGTTAAAACATTGTATAAATTTTTAGCTTCACTCTATCTAATAGAAAGAGCAAGGAGGAGGAATATTCTTAAATATATATTTTTTTTAGATCATATCGCCGCGAGCGGTCTCGCTCCCGTTCGCGCCGCCACAAGTCGCGCTCGCGTTCGCCGCGCCAGCGCTCGCGCGACCGCGACCGCGATCGAGAACGGTCCATGAAGCCCAAGAACAAGGAGCCCAAAGATAAGGATGAGGACAAATGACTGGCTCTACTGTATTAGTTATAAGGAAATGTTTAAATAATAATGTTGGTATATTTCTGATGATAAATTTGCCAAATTAAATTTTGAGTTTTATTTTCTTTTGAAAAGCTAGACTTAGCAACATTGTATCTTAAGTACATATTAAGATATCTTATTCTTCTATACACTTGCTACTTAGATATTTTAGATACCATATTCACTCTGCCTACCCTGTTGTGTGCTGGATGCAACGTGAAGCTGATTGATGATTATTATTGATTGATTTTGAATTGCTGAATATAACAAATTTCTAGGTAATGGAGGGGGGTTTCGGCAGAGAATTTAGCGTTTACTTCTTCCTTCACTTTCCCACAACTTGGAGACAATTTGTTTAAAAACATATTTAATAAATGTGGTAGCATGAACATGGCATGTTCACAATTTTACCTCAAGTGACGATGTCAAAGGCAGGGCTTAGGCAAAATGTTTCTTTTAAAATTACTGTTAAAATATGTTTACTAATTGGTTTTCATTAAAACAAAGATTGGATAAAAATTTTCACATTATGGGTATACAAAGTACAAAATATATTTTGATAAGAAAACAGGCGACGGTAGTCGAAATAAAAATACATTTCATATTTTAATTTTTATTTTTCTATTCTTAATGGAATAATGTCTGTGCAATATTTTATCAAAATACGTAAGTATCCAATAGTTTGACCTAATAATACATTAATGATGATACTTATATGACAAAAGAATTAATACAAAATTAAATAAAAGCAATTAATTCAGTAAAACAAAGAGTGAACTTAGAAAAACTTTATTACACTAACTAGTCAGCTGACGTTCTAATTGTATAAAAATGACAATAGGGTTAAACAATAAAACGACGGGTACTTTGTAATATTATTACAGAAATGCTTTATTAATTAATGTCTAAATAGATGGATCATCATATAAATGTTATCTAGTACAACCTACGAGGCGGGGAGGCCGGAGCCGCGATCAGTCACACCTCGTCGCTCCCGACGCCCCGCCTCATTCCATCACATACAGGTTTTACAAATCATTTTGTTAACGTTTTTGTACAGCCATATACAATAATTTTATTTTCAATTACATCTAAACGTAAAAAATCTGAGGGGTCGTAGGAAACTACGCTTCCTATAAAATAATTACAGAGGGGGAATGAGGAGCTACGCTTGTGACGTGCGACCGGCAAGGCGGACCTCGAGCGCGGCCCGCGCAGCGCTGTACAATCGCCACTACACGAGACACAACACACATAAAAATATACAAAAATATCATTTCCACAAATCATATCAAAAACTATACAGCCCGGCGCAAAAATATTCGATAAGCTATGTACGATTTAAAGCCGGTTTAACTTAAACGAGAGCTCGACTCGATCACTACGAAACTATAACATAATCACGACTACAGTGCCGATTGTCCAGAACTGCCTGCGGCGTTCTCATCACTTTCGAAGATTCAAGGTCCCCAAGCCCAGCTAATAGTAAATCTACAACGAGCTAAACAACGGGGGCGCGCAGGCCCGCCGTTCATAAATTACACGAGAATGAGAGACGTTCAAATATTTATACATAGATTCATACGAACAAGGAGTAATACTAGAACACTTAGGAGCTAGAGGCGCGCACAGTATACATACTTACAAATGTACAGACAGGGCCCGGGCTTGGGGCGGCTAGAGGCCGGCGCCCGGCGGCGGCGGCCCGATAGGGCCCAGCTCGGGCGCCTTCATGAAAAACTTCTCCAGCTTGGCGATGATGTGCTTGCCGTACGTGTACTTGCGCAGTGAACCCACGTGCGGGCGGATCTTATGCATGAGCACCTTGCGCTGCGTGGGCTCAGCCACGTCGATCATCTTCTGCACCACGTAGTTGGCGTACTGGTCCTTCATCATGACGTGCAGCGCGTTGTCGTTGAAGCCGCACAGCTCGTCAATGAGCAGCGCGCGTTCATTACGCGTGGCGTGCGTGACGCACTTCTCCACCACGTTGGACGCGAACTTGTGCTGCGACAGCTGCAGCACCTTACCGCGCACGGCGGCCACGAGGCGCGCGCGGTCGTCGGCAGCGCCGTGCTCCAGTACGTGCTGCACCACGTAGTTGCCGTACTGGTCCTGGATGAGCTGGTCGGTATGCGCGTGCAGCTCGCCCAGCACGGGCGCCGTCTGCTCGCCCGTGCAGTGCTCCAGGATGCGCTGGATCACGCGGCAGCCGTAGGGATGCGTGGACAGCGCGTACACCTGTCCCGCAAACGCGTTGATTATGAACTGTAGCGCCATCGGCTCCACGCACTCTATGCACTTCTGCACCTGCAACAAATACGACGAAGAATGAACATTTTCTGTCTTAGCAAATTACTCTCCCTTTAACATCTAATGGATCTTATCGCCTTATAAGACCGCCATCCCGTAAATGATCTATTTATGTCAAAAGACGACAGATTTTGAGGGTCTGTGTTTTATAATGTTGATAAGTATATTATTATTACAATGTATATTATATTTCTTTAAAAATGTGTTTTGTAATCTATTAATGTGTGTTTTGTAATCTATTAAGAGGGTGTGAATAATTGAATACATCATAATATTATTGATTTTTACTACCTTTCATCATGCCTATTGCGTATACTTAAACAGCTCTTAAAAACTATAAATGAAATTGGCACTCAAGAAAAATCGATGTCATAATCATTTTCATTGCTCTATTGTATACTTTGGAGTCAATGGAACTTTTTATAACGTTCCTTCTATACAAATACTTCATTTCTATTAAATAAGGTCAAATTCTTTAATACCGAGACTATTTTGCATAATAGAGTCAAGACTTAATTCAAATATAATGTATGTTTATGTAATAAAAACAAAAGTGTTTTAAAATATAACATAACCAGTTTACAGATTGCTACTAATAGGTGCTATATTTTTATAAATAAAAGAAAATTTTGATTTATTAAGTAGTGAATACTTGAAAAAGCTAAGGTATTATTAGACATTCACGTAATTACTAAAGAG
>DWNA01003170.1:0-10455 GCA_018249835.1 Heliconius besckei
ATATGTCTCTACTTATTATTCTTTTTGATTATTTAAGCTTATATATTTCTTACTAATTCTATTGAAAATTGAAAATAATTTCATGAATATATTTAATAAATATTCTTATAGTTGAAGCAGGCGTAGCTGCGTCCGGGTCCGCTAGTCTTTAATATTAGGACTTTTGGCAAATTTAATGACATGTGAATAATCAAGAAACCTATGGTTCAAACACACAGAATGAAAATATATTACAATATTTTATCAAACAAAATAAAATATATGAATATGAGGCCGTCGTGGCGCAGCGGCACAAGGGTGTGACTGTAACGCGACGGTTGTGGTTCGATCCCCACTCGAGGAAGTGAAATATTAATTTACACTTATATTTCTATTTCCGCGCTCTGGGGTCGAGGCAAAGCGCGGCGCTGAGTTCTACCACTCAACACGCAGTGCTTCCAGAATTCGGCAGAAAGCGGGGAACGGAGGATCTTAACACTAGGTTCCCTCTGCCTACTCTGTTGTGCGGGATACAGCGTGAATCTGATTTAAATAATATTTTATATTCTCAAATATTTCCATAATATGAAACTAAAAATCAATCAAGTACAAAAATTAGAGCTGTAGTGATTACAATTGAAATGTTTTCTTAAGTATTTTAGGTTTATAGTTGAATTAAATATTTCAGTGGAAGCAAGAAGAGAAGAAAACAGTTAATAGAAATCACTGAAAAGTAAATAAATTTAAAATTGCAATTTATTGTAATGAATGAAATGTAAATGTTTTGTTTCCGATCTAAAAGTAAATGGATGAAGTCCTCGACGGTATTTGGTAATTGAATACGTTAAGCATTCGAGCGCGCCTTTGTAAGAGTATTTACAAAATGTCGTTCGTTACGCCAGCGCTGTCTCCAAAGAAAGTTGGCGTTATATAATTTTCAAATGTTACACTTACATTGCTTTAAAAGTGCTCTAATAGCTCCTATGAAGCGGTCGTTGCCTCTCATCAAAATATGAAAAAATGTATCAATTAACGCCTTATATAAGCAAGAATTTATGAAATCGTTTCAGTCTCCTTTGTAGAAGAGTAGATCCTGTACATTAAAAATATTTTTAAAAAATTGCCAGGATGTTATGGAATTTTTGTCTGTTTTAGTAATTCACAAGGTTATTTAAGTCGTAATTCATGCAACACAGAGATAAAAAACGACATACAGTATTTATTTGAAATTAATTAATTATTTTGTTTGAAAAAAACACTTTTTTTTTGGCAAAATCTCTTTTATTTTAATTGTATTAGGCTTTTACATCGTAGTTAGATCTGTGCTCTCATTTAAAGTGATGATGACAAAAACACTGTATAGTAAATTTTAATCTGGACGGTTAGGCATTGTGATGCTATATTTTCTGAACTCTATAATAATAAATACACATTTAAATGCACTTTAAACCTACTCGGAGTTCATTAAAGAATTTTGTTACTGGTTCATGAGAAATAAATGAGCCACTTAGAGATATACTTAGATGCTTCGACTTTAAACCTATAGAAATATTACATTTATGTGTATATATATTTATTATATATTTGTAATTATTATATATGGGTAAGACCCAAAACTGCGTTACATTCAATATACAATTATCTCGTGGCATAAATAAAAATATGACGGAAATAATTTCTAAATGATAAGAATAACACACAACAAAATTTATTGAGATAGACTTATGCCTAATAAAATATATTGTAATCCTTTTTTTTCATCACATCCAGGGTAGGCAGAGGCAACCTGTCAACCTAGTGTCAAACCATCCGTTCCCATTAAGACACGACTGGCCAGTAAATTCTTTGAACGTAAAAATTGATTCTAAAACTTGTTACCAATGAAATAAAAATATATCCTAAAGAATCAGCTTCACGTTATACCCCACACACAGGAGGATAGGCGGAGGGAATCTAGTGTTCTTTCTGGAGGCATTGCGTGTTGGATGGTGGAATTCAACGCTGCGCTTAGCCTCGACAACTGAGCAAAAAATGAAAATATATAATATATTTCATTTTCCTCGAATGGGGATCCAACCCACAAATATTGTAGTACCTAATAGTGAACATTTTTAAAGTTGCTATTCCAAATTGAACTAATATTTTCAACCGATCTTCTTGATCTTGTCCTTCTAAATATTTGATTAACTCCAACAGCCAATACACTGATAACAATGACTTTACACTGCGTCGACTGTACTAGGGATGAGTTCGATATATCAAAACGTAACTTAAAACCGATATGTTAAGGAAAACATACCGTATCGATATATGTTTTTAGAAAATCGTTTTTACAGAAACTTAAAACTCAACAAAGCTGTGATCTGAACAAAAACAGTTTTATATCGAAACTAACTTCCTCTCTTTCTAAGTAATCTATTTCGAACGGGCGTAAATGAGATAAGGCGAATATCTAATAACCTGATATTCGCTACCTCTCTTTCTATCGGTATATTCATGCCGGGTGTAAAAGAAATGAAGCGAATATCCGATAGCTTACTATCTAGCAGATTCATGTTTTGGCGGTTTTCTTAGTGAGTTACTATTTTTTTGTTATGAAATCGAACTGCTAAATAAATGAATAAGGTAGAAATTTGGATTTAAAATATGATTTTGTATTTTAACATTATTTCAATTTAATTACTAAATATTGTTTTTTTAACTTATGTTTATAGTTTATAAAGCATTTTTTATGTAATACTAATTAAATATATTTATTATTATATTATAATTTTATACTTATGATTGCGCTTATTGACAAGTCGAAAAAAAACGATATCTGAATACCGTTTTTGATATCGATACGAAAACCATATATCGGTTTCATAACCGTTTGCGGAAAAAAACGATAACGCCCATCTCTAGTCTGTACTATCATTTGTATTGGTATTTTTTTTTGAGGACATCACTATGCGGTCAGCAACTCTAGCATTCTGTGTGTTTTGCAGCTGTAAATAAATGTATGAAATATCTAAATATATTTTACTTCCCAATAAAATCACGTAGAATTAATTGGCTTTGTCTTTTTCTTATCTCTCCGAGAGATAATTTCCCTTTTACAGTTTTTGTTACTGTCGAGCTAATTCTTTATTACTTTTGCGGGGTTGGTTCAGATATTTGTTTTTACAAAATATAAAATCTATCAAAGTGTAACTTTAAAAGTGGAAGTGAAAAGTAGAGTTGCACTCTGTAATTATGAATTGTAAGCGACGAATAACTTTGAAATAGTTAACATACGTAATAATATCCTTCCGCGCATTTCTCCGCTTTCAAAGGTCAATAAAGCATTTCATTGCATCTCTCTCTGCTGTGGACTGTGACTTATAAATATTTTATAAACTGAAATTTTATTACAATTAAAGATTATAATGCCGTTGTTTCTAAGTAGATTATAAACAAAACATATATTTTTAATAATTTTCCCTAAATGGGAGCTAATTTACTTACACAGATGACACTTACACAGTTGTTCCACGTAAACCAACATTCTGCTTTAGAAAATTTCATTATAAACTTTCTTATTTAATTCATTATAATCTTCTTTAACTTAAGAAAAAGTACAAGTTACAATTAAAAATACACCTGTTTTAAGTCACTAAACATCAAAAACCAAAAAAAAAACATATAATAGGTATTAATTGTATGTATAAAAATAATTATGTAATTAATATATCCATCCATCCATCCATGGGTGGAATTAATATATATGTTAAGAAAATTAGTTATAATAATGAAGTAAAAAAAATGTGCTAAACTAAATAAATAAATAAAACACTATTGTTTTATTATTATAAGTTATATATATATAATGGTATAAGTATATGTAACGACAACAATTATATATACATAATTATATAATATAAAAGAGACGAGAGACGCACGCACAGCCGTAACCGCTGATGGTAAAAACGTGAAATATGGACAGATGTTTATTTTCGTAATCTGGACATCCACTAAGAAAGGATTTTGAAAAATTTTAACCCTAAAGGGGTGAAATGTATAGAAAAAAAATAAGTCGTCACCGATTGTTATAAAATTTGAAAATCAGACTTTTAAACATATTTAATTGAACACGTGTTTTAGAATTCACCCTTTAAGGGTGCAAATAAATGGTTGAAAGTTTGTATGAAAAAATCTTTAAAGCGCCACCGATTTTTATAAAAAATTAAATTCGGACTTAAAAATATTTCATTAAACACATGTTTCGTGGGTTTTTAGAATTCACCCCTAAGGGTGCAAATAAGCAGGCGAAGATGCGCGCGTTAACTAGTTATTCAATAAGTTGTTTTGTTTAGATTTACCATAAAAATAAATATCAAGTAATTTATTAATGTAGTAAGTATTAACACCCAGCGGGAAAAAACGTGAAGCTGCTTTTTTAGGGTTTCGTGTCTCAAAAGCCTTGGTGTGTGAGTGCAACTCGTACTTAACTGATATTATTTTTATTCTCTTCGTCTGCAAATATGAAACTCATTGTTTTCTCTAACATCTTTCTCTCGATTCACGAGTAAGAGAAAAATCACATTTATAAAAGTCTTATTTATGTTACAAATATTATGTACATATTCGAATGGATAAATTTATTAAAACGCAATTTTTTTTAATAACTATTTTTTTTATTATTCTGTTATAGTTGAGTTCTGCAACAGGGGTTGAAAGTTTGTATGGTTTTTTTTAAGTCGGCACCGATTTTTATAAAATTTGAAATTCAGACTTAAAAATATTTAATTGAACACGTGTTTCACAGTTTATCAAAATATACCCCCTAAACTGAAAATAATTTCATAATTATATTTAATAAATATTCGTATGATTCAAGCGGGCGAAGCTATGCGCGTCCGCTGATAAAAGAAACCTATTCCAAACGGTGTAATATTGTTATAACACTATATAATACAAAAAAAAAACAATACGTGCAGATTTTCAATTTAAATCAAACCTGAGTGAAAATTAAATAGGGGTAAACTTTGTATGGAAAATAATAATTGACCTTGTCCATGAAAATTGCTGTCCATTGTGTCTCTCGTAGTTTTACTCGCATCTCCGCCACTATGTATTTAAAACTTATTGTTGTGTTATTTGAAGTTGATATTTTGTTTAATTTGAAATATTTCATGCACTTATAGTTCGCGAGGCATAAGCTGAGCTTTGCATTTGTGTAGAACACTAAAAATAGAGCCAGGGAAGAAGTTTATTATCAAAGATTAGTTTAAAATACATAAAAACTTCTACTACCGGACTTTTTAGCTTATTCCATTCTCGTACAAAGTTAAATACAATATGACGCTGCTATCAGTTTAGGCCTAGCAAAAGATGCGCCCCGCTTAACGACCAACGGTATTAACGTAGACAATATTTGAACTTACACAAATAATGCGGTGAAATTGATATTTATCGGACGTTTTGAAAGATATTTGCAAAATATAATATTACTTTTTTTTTGTATTATATAGTGTTATAACAATATTACACCGTTTGGAATAGGTTTCTTTTATCAGCGGACGCGCGCTCCTTAGCCCGCTTGAATCATACGAATATTTATTAAATATAATTATGAAATTATTTTCAGTTTAGGGGGTATATTTTGATAAACTGTGAAACACGTGTTCAATTAAATATTTTTAAGAGTATAAATTTCGAATTTAATAATAATCGGTAGCGTTTTAAAGTTTTTTCCATACAAACTTTCAACCCCTTATTTACACCCTTAGGGGGAGAATTCTAGAAAACGGAAAAACGAACGAAATTCAATTAAATACAATTCAATTTTCGAAAAAAAACGAACGAAATTCAATTTAAAAAAAATTTTGAAAAACGAAATTCAATTAAATACTTTTAAAAATCTAAATTTTAAATTTTATAAAAATCGGTGTTTATTTAATTTTTTTTCCATACAAACTTTCAACCCCTATTTCACCCCTTTAGGGTTAAAATTTTTCAAAATCCCTTCTTAGTGGATGTCCAAATTACGAAAGCAAACATCTGTCCAAATTTCACGTTTCTACCATGAGCGGTTGTGCGTGCGTCTTACCTCAGTCAGTGAGGACAAGTCCTTTTATATATATAGATAGATATTATGCAAATATTGGCAAATATTTTCTCCATTAGGAGCTTTAAGACACTCCGTTCCCCACTTTCCATCGAATTCTGGAGGCATTGCCTGTTGAGTGGCGGAACTAAGCACCGCGCTTTGCCTCGAGCGAAGGGAAGGGCGGGGCGAAGAGTGAAGTAATGGAAATATAAATTTAAATAAGTATTTCTTTTTCTCGAGTGCGGATCGAATCCACCAGCAGCCGCGTTGACAGTCACTCTTTATGCCCCTGCGCCACGACTGGCCTCAATAATACCGAGGTATATAAGGACATTAATATCTTGACAGATATAATATTCATTGATTCTGAGCTATCGTGATGAGTGAGTGAGTAACCTTTCGATCATATATATATACGAGTATATATAGATTTACTTACATTTTATGGACATTATACTATGAAACGAAAGGAACGTTCTGATTTCAGGAAATATTCTTATGAATCAGTACTCTTCAAGCAAATGTTATTTCCGGAATATAGTTATAAAGGAAAGGAAAATATATTAAAAGCTTTTATTTAACTTGCAATGTATGCTGTGCTCAAAGGGTCAGGTGAAATCTTTGAGCTCAATTTTGAAGTAGATATCTTCAACCGATTGAGCTGAAATTTTGTATACACGTTTAGTTGGGAAGACAATGCACGATAAAATATGTGACGTCATTCTAAATTTAATATGGCGGACCATGCAAGATGGCGGAATAGTTATTTTTAATGTTCTTCTACAATATGGGTATCAAATGAAAGGGTTCGTTGAGAGCAACTCGCAAAATAATGTGATGTCATTCTAAATCCAATATGGCAGACCATCCAAGATAGCCGAATAGCTATTTTTAGTCTACTTCTACAATATGGATATCTATTGAAAGGGCTCGTTGAGAGTTACTCGAAAAATGTGACGTTTTGCTTAATCCAATATGGCGGAACATCTAAGATGGCGGAATAGCTATTATTTATGTACATCTGCAATACGGGTATCAAATGCCGAGACGATTAATGAATAATGCCGAGAATAATTAGAAAAATAATGTGACATCTAGTGTGAGACACCTAGTCAGCGGTAACTAAAAAGTAAAAAATAAATTAAAAGTAAAAAAACATTTTAAGAAAAAGCTTTTATTTAAACGCTGTAAAAAGGAGAAAATAAATTTGTCTTTTAAATTTTAACTATTAACTTAGAACTCATACTCAGAACTTTAACCTCATTGTACACAATTTATATGATCAAAAAAGCTTATATTAAATTCGCTATCATCCATACCTAGATTATAAATTCGAAAGTGACTCTATCTGTTTGTCTTTTACGCAATCAGGGCCAAACCGCTAATTCAATTGTGATAAAATACTTATATAGAGATACTTGAGGGTCTCGGGATGAACATAGGATACTTTTCTTCTCATATTTGTAATATTTTCGATATATACCAATATATTAAAATACTTATTAATTTGACATGCTATTTATTCTGCCATATTAATAACAACCGTCGCTAAGCGACCGTTGCTAAGCAATGATTTGTAAAGTTTGTTGTTAGAAAACGTCACCCAAAATGAGCATGCTTAACGCATCTCTCTATTGAAAACTAAAAAAATATTTCATAAATATATTTAATAAATATTCGTATACTTCAAGCGGGCGTAGCCGCGTTCGGGTCCACTAGTATATTATATATGTAATATGATCATTGAAAATATTATAAGATGCTAGGTAAGGTCAACGAGATAAGTATTAATTAGTTGGTCCAAATGACCGAGCAAGTGAATGCTCCAAGGCTGATATAGTAGCTATTTATAAATTGGAACTTACATTACTTAACTTAACACAAACGTTTTAATTCATAAAAGTAATTTTAAACTGCACAAAAGATGGCAAAAGTATTAAATACTTAAAATTTAAACTATAATTTTACCTGTTTTACGTATTTTAGTGATGTAAGCAGAAAGTGTCGAGTGAAGAAAGTGTCCACTCTCAATGTATTTTGACCAGTTTGTGTTTTATTATTTTTATATTTAATTTTTATTCTCTAATTATTATTAGAAAGTAAAATATTATTGTTATTTTATTAGATTTACATTTTAAAAATCATTTGGAATGATGATGATGATAGTAAGGACAAAATGATATTACATTTTGTCAATATTAGAAAAGAAAAACTATGCTTCAATATTTTTCATTTTCAGATTAAAAATGTAATTTAATTGGTGGAAAAAGTGTGCACTGATATTGCAAAACTCTGACTAAGCCTTATGTAGTAGATCAAAGTAGTTTACTACTGAATTGTCTATTAAAAAGATGTACAAAATACGTTCTATATCTCTATTTTTTGAGGATTAACCCACAGTAACCATTGTTATATTTTATATTCGTATATTGCAAAAATATATTGGATTATTTACGAAGCCATTTTAAACGATACAATATAAGTTCAATTAAATTTAATAGATAAAATATCGATTAAAATTAAATTCTTTTAAGCATATCAATAAGATGGATGAACCAAATAACAACAAAAACCAATCAATAAGTTCTGGAAATACTAAATAAGTAAGTTATTATAATCAAAAATATTTATAGAAATTATGATACTGAAATTAAAACCTTGGGTTACATTCAAGATGTATTTTTTTATATTTAATGTCGCTATAAGTGCACTATAAGCAATTCATCTAATTAAATAATTATTCGCGTACTCCAAACAAACATGGTCACCATTTGGTAGGATAGCTAATTAACATGTGTTAAACCTGTAGAAAGAAAAAAAACATGTTTAGACAAGAGGATTAGGATCTAGTACTAAGACTAGTATTCAATTCAAGTATCATACAAGATAATTTTCAACAAGAAGTTAACTGTATACATGCATTCATACATGCATATGTATATATATGTCCATATGGATACACACGCATGTGCCGCTCAGAGTGGTATTCAGAATAGTGGACGGGGTCGAGTGATTCCCTACACGTCCAAGATGCTAACGGTGACCGATTGTTCTAAACACAAAAACCTATACTCGTCGTGCGTGTCCTACTTTTGTTAGTGAATACGTTGTAAATATTTTATAACTTTTAACTATTCACGATGATGTTGCAATTGTAATTGCGTCATTATATGAAACCCAGGATTAGTTTATTTCACTGTTATATTGTTAGACTAGTGGACCCGAACGCGGCTACGCCCGCTTCAACTATACGAATAATTAATTAATATATTTATGAAATTATTTTCAGTTTTCAATAGAGAGATGCGTTAAGCAAGATCATTTTGGGTGACGTTTTCCAAAAACAAACTTTGCCAATCGTTGCTTAGCAACGGTCGCATAGCGACGGCTGTTATTAACATGGCGGAATAAATTGCATTTCAAATTAACAAGTATTTTAATATATTGGTATATATAGAAAATATTATAAATATGAGAAAAAAAGTATCCTATGTTCATCCCGAGCCCCCAAGTATCTTTATATGAGTATTTTATCACAATTAAATTAGCGGTTTGGCCCTGATTGCATAAAAGATAGACAGACAGCAGTTAATTTCGAATTTATAATATAGGTATTAATAGGATAACTTAATATAAAATATATGAAATAAAAAGGCAATATTTAGATAAAAATATAGTTTGTTACAATTACTTTTACTTTTTTTTAAATACTGATAATTTCATTTATATAAATTAACTAGTGGGCCCGGACACGGCTACGCCCGCGAAAATATAAGCCTAAATAATTAAAATATGTTAAAAAATTATAATAAGTGGAGATTTATTATTAGAAAAAATATCTGAGTAACCGAAACGAACAAACAAAAGAGGTAAAAGTAACTAAAGGAAATTCTTAATATTAGAAAAAGGACCTAAAGTTTGCCATGCGTGCGTACTAAACATTTTTCTATATTAAATAATTATTAATTTTTGCGAACAATATTAAATAAAATCCCAAATGATTAAAAGTACGATATTTTAAGTGTATAACATCGGTATAGATAACTGAACTGAGATAAATTAATTATAAGCAGCAAATAATTGCATAAAAAATAATAGTAATTCAAAAATATATAAAAAATTACAAAATTAAATACATAAAAGTCATCTGCCCGTTCGCGTCGGTCATACTATACCACTCGTAGGCTAGGTTATTTGGAATCTGACATCTTAATTATTTATTAGAATGTTAAACAGTAAACTATAATTTCCATCAAGATGAAATGCTAAAAGTGACTAGTATATTTATTTTCATAAGGATGAATATCAAATTATAGAAATCATCTAATTTTTGTTAATGTATACAAATCTATATCGGCGCGCGCCATGTATGCATTAAGCAAACTCACTTTGGGTGACGTTTTCTT
>DWNA01003171.1:0-10454 GCA_018249835.1 Heliconius besckei
TTGGAGCCCTCCCCCTCCTTTGCGTCACTCTCAAATTGTCAGATTAGTGGAATATACACGATTTAGCATGTAACTAACTTATCCTACCTTAATCTGATGCGCTCGAGAATGTCCGATGATCAATTTTGTTTACTAATCTGATCCTTTATCTTAGACGCGCGGCTATACATATGAAGCTCATATTTGGTGGAAGTACGTAACCGAGTACAAGGAATCCCCAGTATCTTAATCTGATGCGCTCGAATGACTCCACAAAGTCCCCTCTTCGCCGCCCATACTATAACCCTTTCAGTGCCATAAGAGCAAGAGAGGAATAAATTGTTGTATGTCTAAAAACATTTTTTGGAATGACATTACTAAAACTAGTTATGGCTTTTAAATTTGTGGGTGTCGTCCCTATCATTGTAAAAAGGCAGATTTTGCTTATAACAATTACACCTTTTACCTTTATAACATTTATTCATTAGTAAAAGTTTTTTTTTAAATTATTCTCATTTATTGTGTGTGGCTGCAGGTGTGTGTGGTATCTGTATACCACACAAGAAGAAGAATGAAGAAGCTGATTTTGATTTTTTTAAACTTATATTTGTTTATTGAAGTAATATGCTTTAATAGTTATTAAATAATATTTTACATAATAATTTTAGGCATGCAGCCAACCCATAGCATTGCTGATACGCATGCATTAGTGACAGCAGTTGGGACAGGCAATGGGTTGAGACCTGGTATGACTTCAATGGTACCGCAAGGAGGCCCTGGAATGGGTCCAGCCAGAGGTCCAACTCCTCAAATTGGTCAAGCCGCTCCTACTATGCCCAAAGCCCCATCAGCAATCAAGACTAATATTAAGGCAGCTAACCAAATACACCCTTACCAACGGTAAAAATTAAAAAATGAGAAAGTTCAAAATAAAACATGAAATATTTAATATAGTATTTTTATTTCAATTAGGTTAAGGTTTCATAAACATTTTTCAAAGTCTAACCTAGCGAGAACATAAAGTTTACATTTTATAAGTAAAGCAATGCAGGATTAAATACTTTTACAATAAAGCTTTAAATTGGTGTTATTACCATTTCTATATGATAATAAGATTATTAAAATAAAAAGAACATTATTAAGGCATTGCATTGAAAAAAATAAAATTAACGAAAATAATTAGTTCCGTTACATAAACAACGACAATAGTAACTAATACTTGTGAAACTCGATTTTGTGAAGTTGCTGATGATGTAGAGTTTCATCATACGTGACAGTTTCATACTGTGGTTTAGTTGATGGTGTTAACCTGAAAAAGGCAATGATTATCAACATATATAACGAATGATTCACACAACATACAGGTAAATATCATCGGTTCTATATTTATAGAACTGATAATATTTACCTGTATGTTATTATATTTTACACATACTTAATTATATTAAGTATTCATTATTATTCTGACATTCCTCTCCACAATTTTTTATAAAATAAGCAAATTAAAATTTATTTAACGTTTCATCTGACGCCATGGAGAACTTCTTAAGTATATGTGATATGCTATCGCACTCGGGAGTATATTGAACTACTAACTATTCATTACCTCAGTCAGGAACGAACGAGGCTTTCATCAATATTCGTATAATCGGCAGAAAATAAAGAACAGAATAAAATTTTCACTTCTTCAGAAAAAAAAGGAGGCGGTCGACGAGTTGTCCCTGAAGTTAGGTTTTCTGAACTTATGCACAATGTACACTTGGGAAGAAAATAATCAAAAGTAACAAAAATCCTAAAATGAAATCTGCGCAGAAATTTACAGGTTAGGTTAAGGAGGGCACACTAACGCCCAATGTTAATAATCAATCCTAAACCATAGATTGAAATAGACAGAGACGGAGGACGGCATGCAGGTTAGTGATTGGATAGACATGTCGGACAATACAAGATTGACGTTAACTGGAGATACATTATTAACATTGGACGTAAGACAGAGCAACATACAATATCATCAATTTTCAGTATAGCGCGCACGGTCTCCGTGGCGAGTCCCAGCGCGGAGGCAGTCACGTGCAGTGGTTGCAGCACGTGCTCATGGCGCATGTCGGTGACGCGACCGCGGCGCACGTTGACGCCCGCGCCCGCGCCCGCGGCGCCGCTCGCGTGCGCCGCGCGCAGCTCCGTCACCGTCTCGATGGGGTTCAGACCTGGAGAC
The DNA here is from genome assembly GCA_018249835.1 of Heliconius besckei. Taxonomy (NCBI): domain Eukaryota; kingdom Metazoa; phylum Arthropoda; class Insecta; order Lepidoptera; family Nymphalidae; genus Heliconius; species Heliconius besckei. Next base: position 2,195 of record DWNA01003171.1, read on the forward strand.
AATTGTATATATATAGTGAGATTGCAATTTATTATGATAAATATGGTATTACATAGTAGTTAGTAGTGTAAAAAAAACCAGTCGAATTAATAACCTCCTTTTCTTACAAAAGTCGGTTAAAAATATATGAAAATTATTAAAATATACACACAACAGTGTCTCAAGCACATTAAAAAATTATATAAATGGAGGCTATGGTGAAATGACGCACAGTAGTGCTTTGCTCTAATAAGAGCAAAGCAAAACTAACCAGCATTCTCGGCAAGCGTAGACGGTATAACCTCCAGGGCATCTGCGTACGCTCGCAGGCAGTAGTGATCGGCGCCGGGTGCAGCAATAGCGGCGCGCGCGAGGGCGGCGGCGGCGGCCGCCTCGGGGGAGCCCCCGCCGGCTATGAGCGCAGGGCGGCGCGCCACGCAGCGTACCGTACACAGCGCGTCGTGGAGCGAACGCGCCGCTTCTGCCACCACTGCGCCGCTAGTACCTCGGACTAGCACTGACACCGTGTGCCCACCGCCAGAACAACCTGTCATCTGTCGAACAAATTACAATTAAATATGTATATGCTTTATACTTTATGTAGTGTATCTTAACTCAAGCTAAAGAACAGAGCAAATAATTCAATCTTCGGATTAGAAATCAATCTGTCACATGCCATCATGAACAGCTTCATGGCCTCTTATGTCCAACAAATAAAAAATCATTTATAAATCACTTTTTAGTAACAGCAGTTTCTTGCTAAGAAAATATTGTATTGCCACTGGATCCGAGCCCAATAAAAATCATAGCAAGATATCTCACACTCTCTCTTTGAATTGTTAAACTGGTGAAGATAATAATCTTTATTTACGCACTTATATGATATACAATAGTTGGTTGGGGTACTGTCTCTCTTAGATGGGTTACAAAATAGACCATAGTAAAGAGTAAAAGTGCCATATTCCATAAGGGGGTAATGAATAGTGTTCCTTTAAACACACGAGTTATACGAAGATAAGGAAAATGTATTAAAATGTTTTTTTTTTAATAAATAATATTAAAAAATATATATTAACCTTAATGTATCTTCCGGATGGCTCATTAACTTCCTCCACCAGATCGACATTGACCAAGTTCTCGGCAGTAAAATGATCCAAGGAAGCAATTGGTCGACATCCCAAAGTCTTACATACAAACTCAATATCTTCACGCTCAATATCCTTGATTACCATTGTCTTTATCTTATCTAAGAAGTGAATAGCTAAATCACTGAGTGCATCTCTGAAATACACGAAAAACAATTATAATGAAATTATCAAAGAGAGCTTAGTTATAAATTAATATTTTTTATATATTTTTATATTATCATAATTTAAAGAGCATTTAATGAGCTCACTAGAAATAAATAATAATGATTAAGAAATACATATACTTCAGATGAAAATAAAACGTAAGTCATTTTCATTTTATAAAAATAAATAAGGTTATGTAGTTATTGTGTAACTATAAACTAAGTTGCATCACACATTTTCCCTGCATAAAAGAAATTTTTGGACAATGTGTTGCCTATTTTCCATGCAATTTTGAATTCAAATTAAGCAAGAGTAAAGTTGCAGAACTCAACACCATACTTTTTATACCAAAGGGGGAAAATAAAATAATTTGAATATAATTATATTCCCCCAAATGAGGATTGAATCATAACCATCTCATTTACACTTGAATGCTGTTCCAATGCATCACAAAGTCCTCAATTAATATAAACTAAAAAAATATATATAATGCAATAGCATTTTGTCATTGTTTTGACATCTATTCTATGTAAAAAGTTTATTTAAATAAATGTAGTAAATTACCTCAGAATTGACTTCTGTACTAATAATACATTGCAGCCAGCTTTTTTAATTTGTTTGACAATATTCAATATGTACTGACGCTCTTCTTTTAAGACACGATCCATTGCAGCATAATCTGATACAATCACATTGTGATCCATCTACAATATGAAACATTTTGCTTTATTATAAAGATAAATTGAATTGAAACCTTCATAATCAGCTTTGTAGAAGTGATTGAAAACATTACTACAGTTTAGTTAAATAAAAAAAAACACAATACAAAATAAATATTCATTATAAATTTTCACTAAATGCTATCAATGAAATAAAATATAAAATAAATTTGGTAACTGAACTTTTACTTAACTTTTTTTTTCAAGAAAATACATTTTCAGAATATATGTATACACAACATCTCTTTTATACTGAAGAGTAAATTTATCTATGTATTAATAATTATTATGGGAGCTCACTAATCTATATATTATATAAAAGGAAGATGTTCCCACTGCGGTAAGACACATGCACAGCCAAACCGCTGATGATAGGAACATGAAATTTGGACTAATGTTTATTTTTATTCTTAGTGGGTACTAAGAAGAGATTTTGAAAAATTTTAACCCTGAAGTGAAATAGGACTTGAAACTTTCAGAAAGGTCATGCTGTATCCTGCACACAGCAGGGTAGGCAGAGGGAACCCAGTGTTAAGACACACGGTTCCTCACTTTCTACCGAATTCTGAAGGCATTACATGTTGAGTGGCAGAACTCAACGCCGCACTTTAACTCGACACCAAAGCAAAGAAATGGAAATATAAATTTAAATAAATATCTTCGAGTGGGGATAGACCCACAACCAGTCAGTTTTACAGTCCCACTTTGTGCCTCTGCAGCATAACTGGCACCTTAAAAAAAAAGTAATATTATATAATTGTAAGCTTACATCAGTTTTTGGCGGTGATATACAAAATTGTATGAGACCAACTTTGGCTTTCTCTACTCTGTGGGGTCCATTTACATTTGACGCACGGTGTGGGATGACCAGTCCATTGACAAGTTCTGTGTCTTCTACAGTACCTCCAATACGTTCAATCACTTTCACATCTCTCAAGTCTACACGAGCACCTACTCCACCCACTATTGGTTCCATAACTACAAGAAATATATAGAAATAAGAGTTAATTGTACATCATTTTGTTTCAGTTTCAAATGCTATATTCTGTAATAGCACAATAGACAAAAAGTGTTGCTTAGTGTCACATTTTGTCTATCAGTAGTTTATTGAAAATAATTTATTTCCACAGAGTGGCAATGAACACATAACTATTGCATTTGTGTGTAATTTCTTGTATTACTCCACAACACCCTTGTGAAAAAGTAAATGTCATGAATGATATAGTATATAATTTTATCAAAAATAATTCTGGTAATTCAAAAAATACTGTTTATAACTTGTGAGGCACTTAAAAATAATGTAATTGAGTAAATATTTTGTTTGTCATATTGATAAATATATACATAGGTCCAGAAATGCCAAATAAAGAAATAATAGAAGAAAACAGAAACTAAAAATAAATAAATACCTGCACGGATGGCTTGCACTGCTATTGGTGCCAGGATAGTGGAATGCTGAGATACTACTTTGGAGTTCAGTGATGTAGCGGCAGCTTTTAATAGGGCATCTTCATTTGTTAGGTCTACAGGAGTAGACATGCCTTCAACAACCTACAATAAAAGTGTAGTAGGTAAAAAAAGAACATATAATTAATTTTGAGCAAGGGCTTGATTGCTTGTCTGCATAGGATTTGTCACTATGAACATGTTGTTTTCACATTTTTAATAAGATCTTGTAATGGTGCCAGGTCAATGTCAATGGAAAAATGCAGTATCAAAGATTATTACAATACAACATCAATTCCTTTATTTCTGTATACATATGATCTCTGTGTGTGTCTGTGATATGACACTGCAATGTTTCATTCAAGATCAGTAAGTGCTATAATAAACTTTTATTTGCATACCTGCAGTGCCATTTGAAGAGCTTTTTGGAAACCATCAGAAATAACAGTGGGATGGATACCCTTTTGCAATAGTTTTTCAGCTGCATCAAGTAAAGCTCCAGCAATAACAACAACTGATGTTGTGCCATCACCAGCTTCTATATCTTGGGCCTTAGATAACTCCACTAACTAGTAAAATAAAACATCAACTCTTATTTAAGAATAGAAATTTTGGAATAATTTAAAATAATGGATTATTATATGGATAATGGAAAATTATAATTAGATATCAAGGTATAGTTTTATTAAATACTGTTTACCATTTTTGCAGCTGGATGCACTACACTCATTTGTTTTAGGATAGTAGCTCCATCATTTGTAATTGTCACCTCACCGTTAGCTGCTTGGATCTAAAGAATTAAAAACATTATAACCTCTCAAAATATAATCGTATTATAACAGAACAATTGTGGCAGAGTAAAAATGTCATGTATTACCATTTTATCCATCCCGCGAGGGCCCAAGCTCGTACGTATAGCATCAGAAACGGCTAAAACATATTTTAGTTCGTTTTGATATATATCAAAGTAACTATTTCTAAATAAAAACTGTTGAATATTTACATTATTTTTATAATTTTTCATAACAAAAAGTTATATTACTAAATTTAAATAGTGATACTGTCCTATTTTTAAAGAAAATCATATTAAATAGTAACAGGTGATCTTGTGACTCATTAGGTAGGTACAAAATTGTAAACAAATCATAAATAGCTCGATTTTTAATTAAAAGGTAACAAATATAACGTCGTCTTTAACTTAAAATGATAATATTATATAAGGAAGTAGTTATTATTCGTATATTTATTTACCTTTAGCGGCATTGATGTTACTAAGGCGAATATCAGTAGGTTTACTTTTATCTTTATATACAGCTGAATTGACTTTAGCGGAATCACCACCGGCTTTCGGAGCCATTATAATGTAAGCTGCAGTGCTTTAGTAATTTAAATATAAGTATTTTAATTTTCAAAACCGTGATGATTTTGGATTTAATTTATAAGTGAAACAAAATGCTTCTCAAATATTTCAAGATTTTTTTTGACTTTGACATTGATAACATTCGCTGTCAAGTGTCAAATTGTGGTAAAATTGCCATTTTCCAATTTTAGCCAAGGAGTTAGTTTAGCAAGTGTTTATATTGGCTTAAACAGAAAATAGGGCCAATAGAAAATTTTATTATTTTCGTCACTTCTATTCACTTATGGTTCTTTTCTTATAGTTCATGAAATAAAACTAAATATCTTGATTATGGACATAGTGGCAGTTGTGGGGGCACAATGAGTTAACGCCATATTGGACACAAATAAAATAATTTGACACTGTAGATTCGAGCTCAGTAAGAAACGGCATTTGACGAGCACAAGCAGAGCAATTAAGCATTTTCTTCGACAACATTTGAATTTAAATCATAATTGAATTCAACAATAATTCAACTTTTTCCTGATTAATCATATAATTATAAAAGGAGGCTTTTGTTTGTATAGGAGACTTAACATTGTATCGTTAATAGTATAAACATAACAAATTTACTGGACCACAAATTAACGCAGCCCAACAGATGACATTCTTATTAACATATTTTATTTCGCTAACTTCACGTTAATTCAATGGCTAATAATATATGGAAATTATGTTTTTTTTAAATACCTTTTCCTACCGTTACATATTATGATATACAAAACTTTCCAAGGTTTATGTTTTTTCACCTCGTAATCTGTATTCGGATAGCTGTTAAGAATGATTACAATACCTAATATTTCTTAATTATATACTCCTACATTTAAATATGATTTTCTTTTTTTTTTCCATTTTTAATGTGTAGATCTTAGCATAATTATTATAAAAATTATGTATAATTATCATTGTAACTTTTAGATTCATTTAGTATTTACTATTTCCACTTCGATATTATTTGTATGGCCCACTATGTTTTTTAAATAAAGATTATTTATGCTTTTATGATTATTTATGACTTTACATATTCTGGATGTATTATCAACCTACACCAAATTTAAAATTTATCGTCTCTGGAAAAAATAATTCGTAATTTACTTAACACAATAAATTGACGATTATCAAACTTTTAAACATACCTTCGCAATTGAGTTTGAATCTACAGAAATCGCATTAAAATAGATCCAAATGGTTGAAGTGGTAGTTATGTGCCCAAGTGGTAGTTATGATTTTTTACCATCATTTACATTCAGTGCGACTGGAACTGAGTTCAGTAATCAATTCTTGATTTGTGATGACAATATTCAAGAACTTGTATACCAAATAAAAATTAAAAATATTTGTCAATTGTCAACCTAAAATTATTTTATTGTCATTTGTCATAACAAATGACAATAAAATAATTTTAGGTTGACAGTAGTTAACAGTAGTTGACTTAGATTAAAGATTTATATGTTATATTAAACCGATTAAGCCGGATTACAACTTGAAGTTCAAGGAATTATTGGAATTTACCAAGTTTGATTTCATAGTAGATTTAAGCTGATAAAAAAACACAGGGATAAGTTAAATAAAATATTTCATAAACAATGAATAGCATTTTAAGAGGTACTGTAAGACTTTGTTCACGGTTTTTATCTACTTCTTCGATAAAACAATGTGCCCAACCACCTAAGTTAAAGCCAAAAAAATTCTTTGGTCCGATTACATGGAAATCTATGACCGTAACTGCTATCGTTGGAGGAGGGTTAACTGCCTTTATGTTATATGTTAGGAAAGAAAAACAAGATGCATTGGATCGTGAAAGAAAAAGACAGTTGGGTAAAGCTAAAATAGGAGGAACTTTTGAATTGGTAGACTCAGAGGTATTACATCATTTATTTCTATTAGGTTATCTTATAAAACTTGTATACATAAGAAACTTGTACACATAAATATTGAAATGAAATGTTTTATGTTCAATATATTTATCATTTTTATAATGATCATTGTTTTGTTTGTACTTATTATAGGGCAAATTAGTGAAAAGTACAGATTTTCTTGGTAAGTGGTTGCTAATTTATTTTGGATTCACCCACTGCCCCGATATATGTCCTGATGAACTGGAAAAACTGGCTGAAGTAGTTGACAAGCATGGTAAGTTCTTGCATTTTTTTTATTATTAATATTTTAATACAAAATTATCTTCAAATCTTTTATAGTTTTAAGTCCGTGTCTATATCTATTTCTAAATATTATAGTAATTATTTTTGTTTCAGACAATAATCCTGCATCACCACCACTACAACCATTATTCATTTCTGTAGATCCACAGAGGGATACTCCAGAAATTGTAGGAAAGTAAGTTTGATTTCTGGTTAAATATTTATTTTTAGCTTCATTCTTTATTAATATTCTTTGTAGATAAAAAAATAGGTAGAGGGGCAAAAGAACTGAGTATTAAACCCACTCAAAAGATTTAGTTATTTTTAGCAAAATTCTGGTAATTTAAGATTGCACCACAAATGATTAAACTTCACAATACAAGTAGAATAAATTCAATATTATCTTTGTGCTAATTATAATTTTATTTTTGTTAGGTACTGCAAAGAATTTACGCCTAAGTTGTTAGGATTAACCGGAACTAAAGAGCAGGTTCAACAAGCTTGCAAGTCATATCGAGTGTACTTTAGTGCAGGCCCACAAGATGTAGATGATGACTATATTGTAAGTAAAAGCAAATTTAACAATTTTCAAGATTTTCAACAACAATTTTTCAACAAGTTTCTTTATTTTGCATATAGCAGGCAAGTTTGGGAGAACTTAGTCATTCTGATCTCTCTTTCAAATTTGAGACACTGGAGTGGCGGAGCCCATCCGCAACTAGTCTTATCGCAGCCCTCTTTGGTGTAATAAAAAAAGTATTGCACTGAATGGGGATCAAAATCACTACCATCACAACTATTATTTATGTATTCAATATAAAAATTATAAAGTTTATATATTGACATAATGCAACATGTACAATCCTGGCTTCATGCCTTATCACTAAAAGTAATCTTGAATTATGCTAAGGCCACACTACGGAAAGCATCAATGCCTATCATTCTGATAAAATGCATCAATGCCTATCATAATTTTTTTAAGGCAATAAGGTGAGTGGCTATATTTTCAACATTCAATGTGTATTCCCATTGTTGGGGATAAAATCTATACTAATATAATAAAGCGGAAGAGTTTGTTTGTTTGTTTGAACGCTAAGATCTCTGGATCTACTGGTCTGATTTACTTTGTTTTTGTTTTGTATGAATGCTGCATTGCTGAAGTGCTATAGGCTATATAACATTACATTATACATATAAACTAATATATTTTAAAGTACTTTCTAATTTGACATGCAATTTATTCTGCCATGTTAATAACAACCGTCGCGTCGCTACGCAACCGTT
>DWNA01003172.1:0-10453 GCA_018249835.1 Heliconius besckei
TTAAGTTCTAACTCCACCATAGCAGAGATACGCGGAGAAGTAGAAAGAGGAGACTCACAAGACAAGCTAACCGATCTCGACTGGAGACGAGATGTGTGAATAACGAAATTCTAGAGATTGTTAAAACGTCTCCGCTTAAGTGGAATCCGGGCCTTATTTCTCCATTCAATAAAAAGTCATCACGTTTTCGTAAGAAATGCTCGAATTATCAATAAAGCGTACAAAGGAAATTATTTTTTCCTTTTAAAATAAATATGACGCATCGATTCATCGTTTACAACCTACCACAATGATTTTATTTTATTTTCAGAACAGATAATAATAGACGTGTCACCTTCACTATTCGTTTGCCTTTCAAAATGCATCTCTGACTAGCACAACTCGATAATTCTAAAATAAATAATATTAAGTATATTGTCGTCACTCGTGTACTAAAAATATAATATGATAAATACGTTTTAAATAAAATTTCTCGTTTTCATAAACTTATATCTATAAATATATTAAACTATGTACAGTTTAAAATTTCCAAAGAAAAGGTAAAATGCAACTACTGTTTTCTATCTACGTACTTATATCTTTTGTTCGTACTTCTTAGATAATACATGCATGCATGTAGCTCCGGGTCGCGTGCCGTTTATTTATTTTAGAATGCATTAAAAAACAGGTATGTCTGTGGTAGCCATAACAAAGGCTATCTAATATTAACATGAAAATTACGGACGCCAGGTAGGTAGGTATATCTAATTATTTATACAAACGCCACTTGTGTTGTATAGTCGACTGAAACTTTCGGTACTTTATAGAGCACAGTTTTTTCTACTTTCTAACTAGGTACTTAAAAATGAACAAGGTTTTCCTGTCGTTGAAATGGATACAGCTATTTATATCGTCACATTTAACATCATTTTATACACGCTATTAAGATATAATTTATATTTTATGAACAAAATAAATATTTAGGTATTACAATACTCTACCGAACTAAAAAAAATACAAAAGTCACTCCGTTTCCGATTCTGTTTAACTATAAATAGACAGAGACGAAACAAAATTTTAAAGGTTACTTTCTTTCAACAAATCGGAAACCCCTAAATGGTTTTCAATCTCATACTAATATTTTATAGAATTAATACATAGACGGAATAGCAAACAATTTTGTATTATTTTGTATAAGATCACGAACTTGTATATTTAATTAATAAACTACTTATTATTCAGTTTCTTGCATAGTCATGTCCTAATATTCGAAACGACCAGCTCCATGATGTAACCTTTACTAGATAAGACGATAACACTATGATATCATATCTGAGCAAATTGAATGAGCATTGTTTTCAGTTATGGTGTGCAATCTAAAACGAATGCCTTAATCGATCTTCAGAAGAAAATGGTGTTAATTAATGTATTTATAAATTACTGCGCGATGTAACGTTCTACGTAACGTTAACGTTAAATATACTTACGTAACAGCAATAAATGACTATTATTAAAATTTTTTGGCTATTAGAAAGATTAGAAGTAGAGTTCTAAAATATATATATTTTATGAACATTCTAGTATCGATCTGCCTACCGTCTAGCCTTTGGTAAGTTACGACAAAGTTATTGCATTCATAAAATAAGCAAAACGTCTCGACCCGTCTAAGACATTATTGACTTATATACAACGATGGAAAATATAGCAAATATACAAAGAATATACAAGCAAAACAATAATAGTTTTATATAGGTACATGAAAATTTTTAACAGTGACTTTAATAGAAAGAATGAATGTAAAAAAACAGATCATATACGAAATATTTTATTGAATGAAGGATTAATCATTGACACGCATGCTTTGTGCAGGATACATAGTGAACCTGAAAAAAAAGGTAACCACTAAAATTAGGTACATACAAAATCGCCCACCTGAATCATCTGAATTGAATCCAAATTCGTTGGGATGTTTCTTGGATGCGACTTGCACCTCTTCTAGTATAATCCTTTGCAGCGGGGCCATCAGCGTAGGCGGACATTGTCTGGAGTTAAAACAATTACTATAAATAAATGTAATAAAATATATTTTGTTGAAATTGACGAAATAACTATGTATATATGTACTTAAAATAAATGAACATTCAAATAATAAAATGGGATTTCCCGTAGGAAATATTAAGTAATAAATAAAATTAGAGGCAAAACCGGCAATTATCTTAACGTGCACAGGTAGGGACAAAGGGGGTTTTTTTTCAATTTTTTTCGGTCAAATTTTTAATTTTACAATATATTGTCACATAAGTATACATTGTACAGGTAAATACGAATATTTGTACGAAATGATGTCTGTTCGCATTATAAGGATGTAGAACACACAGTTCACCTTAATTGAAGCGTCTCGTACCCGTTTCCTTATTAGATAGAAACAGAAGTTTGTTTTTACTTAAATGGTGAGCTTTAAATAGCATGGACTTTAAATACGATCTAATTACCACAATACTACTTCACTATATTGATATTAAAAACAAACTACTGCTCTATGTAATCTCTAGGTGCATTTTCAGCTTTCGGTGATACACTTGCATTATTCAAAAGCCGCTTTACTCAGTTCGTTTCACTGTCAGTCTCGTACACCTGTCCTAAAGAGTTTTAATTATTATTTTTTACACTTGCCCTAAAGCATTTCGAATATCTATCAATCGAAAAGGTGTAAACTTTTTAACTAAAATTCAATGTTATACTTGCAATATTTCTGATTCCAACACACTCGTAACAATAAGCTAAAAATTGAACCGTACGTCTCGTCGGTCGAAGTCGGAACATGTGTTAAGTTTCCTGGTTCCCCCAAACGAGAAATACATTCACAAAATAAAATGCGGACGCGTACGTCTGTCTGTAGGATACATAAAAAGGTCAGTGCTCTTGTCGGACTCCAACATAATAAAACTCCGGCACTTAAAGATCTACAAATGTTGGCAGCTCCAACGAATTTTTCCAAAGGACCTTTATTATCATTGCAGAGTAGGTATTATACCTATGAGATCATTTAACGTGCATTGCATTGAAACTTTGCCAGCAAATAAAGTTCCAAGATTTAAAGCAAATCAACTAAGAACAATATTTTTTTTGCTTCCACCACCTAGTATTAAGACACTCCGTTCTTCACTTTCTGCCGATTTTATTGAGTGACGGAACTCAACTCCGAGCTTGGCCTCGGTCGGCCGTCGCCAGAGCGAAAAAATGGAAATAGTAGATATTTCCTTTCCTCGAATGGTAACCGAAACCGCAACCTGTTTACAGTCACTCGTCTGTGTCCCTGCGCCGGAAACGCCGACGACGGGCTTCAAGCGCATATATTTTACATACAGTAGCTTTGAGATTTGCCACAAAACTGCGATATACTAACTAACACAGTGCTTAATTAGCATAGTGTTATAGAAAATAAAATATTTATGTAAATATTTTAACAATTTTTTTTAAATAATCACGATAGTTGTGGGTTCAATGGGTGGTGGGTGGTTTACTTTCAAGTTTCCAATTACTTTTAAAACCACACAGTGTATTGTGACGTTCATTCGTGGTTTTCAATAAATAAATGTACAAAAGCATATTGTATTCCATTTCAAATACTCTCTTATACTTAAAAATACTAAACATTAGGTAACTAAGTCAATTCTTTTGTAATTAAAATGTGAAAGTTGGTGATGAGTACCGAGTCCATTGACTCCGCCACACTATTATCGCATCCGTATGTCCCACCGCCCACACCGGAGCGCCAATTTTTGCATCGGACGTTAGCGAATACGAACCAAAAATGTTTTAGAAAACACTTACCGGCTACCTACATTCAAGTTTAATCAAAGGAAACTTTGATAATATAATAGTAATTTAATTAATATTATAAAGCAACAATAAACGTACAACACAAATAAAATTGCAAAATTAGTGCACTATTTATTTATAAATGTAAATTAAAACTGTTAGTCATTTGGACTGCAGTTAAGCGGCCTGGCATTATCTTTTAAAATCAATGAAGGAACCTTATGAAATTGCTTTTAAATCACCACCTACATAGATTGCGCCTACATAAGAATATTATGATGAAATGTGACATAGCATCGCCTAACAATCAAATCACGTATATATATATACAGGGTGTCCCAGGAGTCAACGATAAAACGAAAACAGGTGATAGACCAAGTCGTGACAGTTATGAGAAAAATATGAAAAAAAATCTGTGTCATGTATTTTTCATATTATATTGATTTAAAAAAATATCGGAAAAACCGACACCTGTGATTGTTTTTTCAAGTCCTAAGACTACAAATATTACTCCTTTTTCATTATTTTTTTCTGTAATGTAATCATGAGTAATCCTTCTGTGAATTACAGTTTAAGATTGAAACATACCTGCATCGGTTTTCAATAAAATGCCGTGTTTTCTATCACCTGTTTTCGTTTTATCGTTGACTCCTGGGACACCTGTATATACGAGTATATACTATATATTCATATATGATGCATTACAGTGTGTCTTAGATGAATCAGTCTTTTGTTTCTGTTATACATATGTACCTATATCGTTTTATATTTATATAAACCGGAAATTTTTTAAAAATGTTGTTAATAATACGTCATCGAGTATTTGATAGCGGGACCTACCACGCCTACTTTTACATGTTAATATTTTAAATTTGAAGGCCATTTTGGCCTTTTGGCGCAGCCTACCCTAACTCAAAAATTTGCGGTTAGTAGGGAACAGAGTTTTGACATTGGGTCCTTCTACCTACTCTGGTACAACGTGAAGTTATATATTTTCAAATATTTGTTGAAGTGAGATTTAAGCCCACAACCACCGCGAATATTCCAGACCACCTGTACCAGTGTCAATTATTTGAAATATTGTTCATTTACTCAAATTAATACCACAAGCGATACATATGAAAATGGTGGGAATAATATTCCAAATCAAAACAGTACTTTCCCACAACCTCGAGACTTGAGAGGTCGATTAAATTTCGCTCTTATTCGCAAGTAATGTAACGCTATTGTTCACTTAATATGCGTTGTAATATCAAAAATATGATTATAAGACAACGTAAACAATGACTCACACTGTCTGTAAAATAAAGATGTTAATTAAAACTGCAATTACTATTCCTAGTAAGATGTTATACTATCAGGTAAGATTGGAATTTCTCAAGGATTTTGAAATAATTTAATTTAAATGAAGTGTGTAGAAAATTATATATGTTAAATAGTGACATTCCTAAGTTCTATACGATAATGATTTTGTCTTTCATTATGTCAATATATAATAGTAATGACAAACAGGAAAGTTTAAATAATTAAAGATATTTGTGTTTCAGTATTCTACATAAACTTTTTTTAAAACACAATAAATGTGAATAATTTGAATATTACAAGACATTAATATAGATTCTCAAAAATAAATACAAGGTATTTCATATGTATATGTAGGTATATTTTTAGTTTATTATTAAACACTCCATTCAAACAATCATAAAATCTTTGCACTCTAGTTACCTTAACATGATTAGATAATGCCAGTTTGCTATTTACTATTTACGTAAGTATTATTTTGCGCGTAAAATACATGTTACGTTTTTACTGACTTTTTAAAGTAAAAACTAAATAAACAAGCACAATTAGCAAAAATAACACTTAATATTATGATCAGACACTATAACCCAAATATTGAAAACAGGTGCAAGATGATAAAGAAAAATATATGTTATTAAAATTTATATGATAAAAATTATATGTTATAACTTTTGTGACTTACTATGAGGGTAAGATATTAAATTCACATAAATTAAGTAACATGATTTTTTTTAATACCGATGAAATATGTTTAACTTCAAGATATACCTATATCAAACTATTACTTTTATCCTTGTTTTCTTTTATTTTTGTTTACTTTGCAAGCTGTCTAACCTAACCTAGAGATCATTTTATATTGAATAACACAATCTCTTGTTCTTATATACAATTTCATTTTATAATAGAAATTAAATTTCAATATTAATTTCATCTAATTCAAAATAACAAATAATAGTAAATAAATAAATAAATCAGCTTCACGCTTTATCCCGCACACAGCAGGGTAGGCAGAGGGAATGTAGTGTTAAGATACTCCGTTCCCCACTTTCTGCCGAATTTTGGGGGCATTGCATGTTGAGTGGCAGAACTCAATGCCGCACTTTTCCTCAACACCAGAGCAAACAAATAGAAATATAAATGGAAATAAATATTTCACTTCCTCAAGTAGGAATCAAACCCACAACTGCTAATAATAGTAAGCTATTGAATTAATTGAATGCAATGCATAAATAGTAAATACATTGTACAGTAAAAACTGAATACAGCCAAGTCAAGGAAAATATTCACAAGCTTTACAAGTCATTGCCTTAATCATCCACTTGTATAAATATTTGTGGAAATTTTGATGTCTTTAAGGTTCTAAAGTTCAATAAACTTAAGGAAATAAAGTATTTACATCTTTGTCTATATGCAAGATTTATTTTACAAAAACGATGTAACCAAAAAAATATTATATTATATTTAGGAAATATAAAGTTATATATCATCATATAAGAATTGTTGAAATCTATTTTTTTTTTCAAAATAATTTTTTAATAGTACTAGATAATAAACAGTATCTAAATAGACCTAAGTAACTAAATTGATTGCATATATTACTTACTTTTCAGTCAGATATTGAGTAGTCCAATAAATGACTTCTCCCGGTAACTCCGCCTCAGTTATTGTATATCCCGCGATGTTCACAGGCAATTGATCTTCAGGATCAACAGTAGCCGCAAAATTTTCAAAGAACACTCTATATGAAGTCAAATAGTCATCTTTTTCACCCATTTTACAATATTGAGTACGGTTTACAATATTATGTACAGTTGTTTATTAAATAAAAATAACTTTGCAAAATCAAGTATTAAACAATCTCGTTTAAAGGAATAAACAGTACGTTTATCTCAAATATTCTTAGTCAAAAAGTAATAACAAGAAACAAAATTCAACTTAATATAAACATCGCTCAAATATATCGCTTATTCTACAAATATAATAGGAGTTTTATTCGTTATGTTTGATATTTTTATATTAAAATCATAACACTCAATTCACATCTCGCTCACACACGTCACGAATTACATTTACAATGTCTCCACACCATAGCCCATACTATTGCAGGTAGTATCTGTAGTGACTAGCAATCATAGACTAGCAGTAATAGTTTTAATTTATTTTTTAATTACAGAAAATTATATCAATAAATCGATAAATAATTGAATTGATTACGCTTCCAATTTATATGACTGTATATGTATAGTACTAAATTTTATAATTAAAATTATTTTATAGTCTATCTTACATCTCTTTACCTTATGCTGTCGCTGTCATTGTCTATGGATTTCAATTCAAAATAATATGTATATACTATATAGTAGTACGGTATATACATATATATTTATATAGAAAGGTATATAATTATGATAAATATATTTAAAATACACGTAAACAAAAACACTTAAATTCAAAATTATATGTAAATTTGAAACTTGTTCATGCATTTATAAATTTATATATTGAAAATTACTTGGTTTCATATGCATGTGGCTGATTTTGTCTTGAATAATAATTAAAACAGAAACTTAACATTCACTTTATTTTTATTATATATATAACTGTTACTGCGGATTGCTGATCAAATGTGATATAATTAATAAATAAACATTTTTACAAGGATACTATTATCACAGCTCATAACATTCCAGTAATCTATATACGTGAGTAAGTTTAATGTGATAATGTTATCAATTATTATTAATCGACCATTACAGTCATTAGTTACCATTTCATTTAGTTTCATTTCTATATTCTTAAAGAATAGATACTTATTACTATAAATTTTTAAATAGATTTTTTTTGTTTGTTTTTAAGATACTTACAATTTTCTTTGTCTTGAGGAAACACAAATAAAATATTTATAATGCCATCAATTCCTGGTAAATATCAACACTACAAAAATGAAGATATTGATGATTACTTCATAGCAGTAGGTAAGATATTCAAAATCAATAGGATTTACGGCTTGTGTACATTTTATTTTTGAAATTTTCTAAAAAACAGGCAAATATGAAGCATATATTTTCCAAGATGTATGCAATGAGAAACTTGCAACCCTGTTTTTTACTAACCACACATTTGCATACCAACTAGAAAAAAGATTTGACCTCATGTTCCACATTTGAAAGCCCATAATCATTTTGCTTAAATAGTTTCATGTTATTAATATTAAATAATAATGTATTTTATAAGTTAAAACCAATAACTACGTAAAATTGACCACATATATATTTACCTCAATTGAGTGACAATAATACATTACTTCATACAATAATCAGGTGTTCCATTTATGGGTAGAAAAATGATGGCAATGTCATCTCCATTAATGGAGATCACATTGGATGGTGAAGAAATGACTATTAAAAATTCATCACTTCTGAGAACAGTTGAAATGAAATTTAAATTAGGTGAAGAGTATGAAGAGAAAATGCCTAATACAACTATTAAGGTACTGTAAAATTAAGATTTTAAAATACTATTGACTGATCACTCAAATGAGTAGTGAGTTGTCACCTAATGATTGAATTCAGAGGGCAGTTGTGGGATCTATTCTCACTCAACGTACACACTAGTACTACTATCACAATTATAAATATTTTAAAAAAGTTCTTCGCTTCAATACAATTGTGCAACAGATAAAAACCATAACATGATAAACTTGACTTATATGAATTTATGTGAACTTTATTAATAATTTGTAAAGCATTTAATTATCCAACTAATGTCAGAATACTTTTTAGAGTGTAACAAAACTTATTAATGATAATGAGCTTATAACTGAATCTATTATACCTGAGACTGAAGATAAATGTGGAAGACACTACTTATTTACAGATGAAGAATGTGTAGTTGTAAGTATTAATGTGTCAAATATTTTATTAATTTCTGTAATATTAAAATAAAAATGAGGCTATTGTGGCACAGCCATACAGTACCTAAGTAAACAATGTTTGTGTGTTCATTTTCCACACAAGGGAATTATTATTTTTCATTTCCTTGCTCTAGTAACAAGACGAAGCGAGGCATGTAGTACTACCACTGAACATTTAGAGTCTCCAAAATTTGGCAGAGATTGGGGAAATGTTATTATTTAAAAGAATGCATGATTGCATACTTTCATTTTCTGAAGAATACACTAATGGACTGTTATTACTTAAATGTCGAATTATACTCTACTCGGTTTCCCTGAACAAAATGATAATAAAATAAAAAATCTCTTTCTCCACAGACACTGACACATGATAAAGCTCAAACACCTGGAAAAAGATACTTTCGCAGAGTTTACTAAAGAAACCATATATTGAACATTGAACATTTTGGTGTCTATAAGCAGTATATATATATAGCTTATATATATTAATATTGACATGAAACAATTCTCCCATTATAATAATAGTCCTTCAATAATAAAAATACTGAGGTATGGTTAGTGTTATATTAAAGTACTTAATATTATTTGGCCTTTTTTATTTTTATACGTAAAAATTTTATGAATTTATATTTTAAAAATTATTATTATATAATTATGTTATTTTACAAGAAATTACATTTTATATTATTATATGGTTTTTTTATTTAAATAAAACTTAAGTTACAATAATTTAAATGTGTCAGCTTTATCTTCCCCTATCTTAATAGATTTCAATTGTGAGATGTCTCAAAATTGATTAAAACAATATAGTCGTTGAACGAAGCCATTTACTTTTATTTGAATAATTGAGTTATTAGTCATAAATACATGATAAGCCTCATAATATATATACCGTATACAGTGTTATTGTCAGTAAATATTTTTCCCTAAAAATGAAGTTTTTTTTAAAACAAAATAAATAATAAAATTGTCGTTGTACAATAAATGCCATTCGTTAAGGACGACGCACGTACACATAAACCTATAAAGGTATCTACGCAAACGCCTCATTCCGAAATCGAGTCGTCGGTATTAGTAATAAAATTCAAAATTGCTTAACCTTTAGTAGTATTTTTGTAGTGGAAGGTGTTTACGTTATTGGTATCTCTCAATTATCCTCTGTTAGTAAAATAAGCTTCACGCTACATGCCGCACACAGCAGGGTAGGCAGAGGGAACCTAGTGCTAAGACACTTTTTTTCCCATTTTCCACCGAATTCTGGAGGAATTGCGTATTGAGCGGCGAAACTCAACGTTGCGCTTTGTCTCGACACCAGGGGCCCTACTCTTGACGGCAATATCCAACTATCAATCAAGAATAAACGTCATTTGGTACTCTTGAAAGCAAGTCCAGTAGCGCCATCTGCCTGTCGATTGCCTTAACTAAAAATCATTGGAA
>DWNA01003173.1:0-10451 GCA_018249835.1 Heliconius besckei
TTATATTTTGAAAAGATACTCTTTTAAACGATTTTTAAAAATATTAAGTGATTTAGAATGACGTATTTCGAAAGGAAGTTCATTCCAGAGGATAGCAGATTTTACAGTGAAGGAATTGGAATAGAAAGCCTTTTGTAAGCCAGTTGGGCTTAACTTAGCTGTTAGTTGTGATAATCGTTTTTTTTATGACTGTATACGCAGAGGGAACCTTGGAACCTAGTGTTGACAACATTCCGTTCGCAATAAGATTCTTCCATTTCACACTTTTCCCTGATTTTTTGAGGCATTTTTTTGAAGCGAAACTTAACGCTGCGTTTTGTCTCGTTACCACAGCTAGGAAATGAAAATATTTAATATTTCATTTTTTTAATGGATTATATTTTGTTATGCATTGATTTCAATTTCAATTTCGTAATGATTCTGCGTTAACTTGCATAAAATTAAGTAAAAAAAGAAAATTATTATCAATATTGAATAAATTTGATAATAATAAATAACGACACCAAACCAAAGAAATGATAATATAAATTTAAACAAATATATAAATTATAAAATTTTAAACAAAATTGGAAAAATTTGTAAAAGAGGTATAAGAGCAGAATACCGCAACGTAATTGGAGCCAGTTATTATAAAATTTAGATATATGATAGCGGTAGTTGATCAATTGATATACTTAGATATGTACTCGTATCATCGTGGTTATTAAGTTCTAGGCCAGTAGGAATTACACCAGTTCATTATAAAGTATAAGCTTACAGGAAGATACATACGTCTTAGTAAGTAAAATTTGTACAATGGAAGTTTTAGTTTAATCCTGCTTGTTACGACGAAGTTACAATAAAAAATAGAAGACAAGAGACAAGATGGGCAACTTTTAATTAAAAATGTAAAGTCAATCGTTTTCAAAAAGTTACTTTTATCCTATTAACAGATTTGAATATGTAATGAGGGTTCGTAAATTGAAGGTGATGAAGATTATTTTTAAAGTTCATCACGTTTCTAATTCCCTAAGAAAAATTCTTGTGTTTTAAAAAATGTGCTAGACGTTTCATCTGGGGTATTTAATTTGAACTATCTGGAGCTTTCGTGCAGGGTATGCCAGCAATGCTTTTAATGTGCCGATGCACACATCTATCTAAGAAAAGCTTGTATTAATTGAGAAAACGGGATGTAAGTAATTGTCTATAATGTCGTTATACTCATGTAATTGTAGAAATATATTTTCAGTTTAAATTCAATTTTTAACTAAAGTATATATAACTATGGTATAGTTTTTCAAACAATTACTATTATTTGACAAAATTCAACTTCGTTTGGTTAACACTTAACGAATCCTGGATCTCCATAAGAGAATTTTTAACGCCTAATTGAATTGCTTTACTGCTATTTTTTAACGAGGAAACTTCAGGTTTTTGTTGAGATTCTGAATTGTAAACGTTCGGCCCCAATTAATTTTAAAATAACACGAGCGAGCTAGTGGTAAAATTAAAGCGAAAGAGGTTTATTTAAGAAGAAAATCTTTTCATTTAACCTAAGTAAAGAAAACAAACATCTTTGCTCTAGATTTTCTTTAATTTTATAATTATCTACTATTCGTTTGAGTTCTCAAAGGACTAGTACTACTTAGTGTTGTAAAGGAAAGTTTATTTCCTAAACAAAGACAATGGCGTGTATGCAGTTTGTGAACTATCGGGCACTAAGCAAAAGTTGTCTCGACATCTGGTGAATCAATTGGACTGTCGTAGCAAGTGAAGCGTACAAATGTCTCGCCATTATTTTGTTCTTGTGGATGTGTATTTTCTCTTTAAAATTATGTTAAACATTTCTATTAGAAATGCATTGCTATTCTCAAAATAAATATTAAGAAGACGTTCAGTATTTTTTTATATCTACAATACAGACTGAAAATTTCTAGTAAAACTAGAAATAACTAATTGACAGAAATAGTATATATGGACTTCACATATAAAAAATATTATTATAACCACAGAAATAATATAACATGTTTGTTCTACAATTAAGAACATTTATGTAAATATTTGTGATTTATCACGTAATTTATGCTCAATTTTTCTTTGAGAATGTATTATTAGAACGTTAAGCTTGTCGTGACATCAATATATCTGGGACATCCATCTTTGAATGGCGGTTATTGATGTTATAGTATGATGAATTGCTGAGCTCTTGATTATAATATGCTCTTTTAATCTTGAAGATATCGATGACATTATTTAAATATTGTGAAAGTTAATCTGCGTGCGAAACGATAACCATTAACGTTTAATATGCAAAGATACTAAAAGATTATCTTGAGAGTAACTGTTGAAGGAGCAATTTAGTAAGTTATTAACATATTTATATAGATGCATTATTGGCTGTCAAATTATTTAATTATTACTAAAAAGAAGTTAATACTCATCATATTTTATTAGTATTTATAATATTCAAATTTAAAGAAGTTTTTACTGCAAAAATTAAAAATGTGACTACTTCCCACTAGTAAACTACAGTTACCATGCCGTCGTAGTTTAAACTTGATTCATGTGTTATATCTAGACCTAGTAGTTGTCTCGAGAGGCAATTTCCTAACATTAATTATCCGGTTGATGAAGATCCCTAGGACCGACGACCCGCGTAATTTATTTTACCCTAACAGACTGTCTTAACACTGTTAGCGAAATAATATCAGTATGTAAGTGTGCCATTTGTTAGAAGATAAATGAATGTTAACTATTAAACGACTATTAGCTTTAACATATTCCAGAATGTATAGTGAAGAAGGAGAATGGTGGTGGTGGTGGTGAACTAATGTGAAGAACGTGTCATCTCTATTGACTCTTTGGACACTTTTGAGTATTGATGTATTTTATTTTGAAAGTATTATACAAAAAATTTATTTCTATGACATTTTTTTATCAATTTAAAAATTTGCTTTTAGTTAGATATATATATTTGTAGTTGAATAACTTATGCATTTCAATATCGAGGCTCAGTCTAGAGCATACGAGTTTAAAAGCTCGAGTGCAATGTGCGATGAATCTTGAAAAGTTTCCGAATGGTTGAAAAGTCTCATGTTATATTTACGATACATTATGAATGAGCAAACATTCTTTGGTTCAAAATAAAAATTTACCGACTGTCGCAATTTCGTTTTAAAATAATTTAAAGTTGCTAGAATTGAATATTATTCTTTTACAAGTACAATTTTATATTCAAATTTACTACTGAAATATGTTTGGGAAGCTTTAAGTTTATGAAATTCGAGACTGAATTAATAAACACATTTAGATTCCAGCCAAAATGAGCAAATGAATAGTTTCATCGTGTAGTAGTATGTAGTTAGGGAAGTTAAGTAAATATTATTTATAGACGTTGCTTTATAAAGCAATAATCCCAAAATCATCAGAACGCCCAAAATATCCATTTTGTTAAATGTCTTAGTTATATTTTAATAATATGTCTTTTTGTTTTAATTAATTCTATTTGGAAATGTAAGATTGTACATATATATATACTAGCGGCCCGCTCGCGGTTTCACCCGCGTGAACTATGTTATTATTAATTTCTGTCTCCATGACTACGTCCTAGTGACGTCTATGCAAGATTTGAGACTCCTAGCATTTGTAGTAACGAAGTTTCATACAAACTTTCGACCCCAAAAACAACCCCTTAGAAGTCGAATATTGCAAATTCCCGTCTTAGCGAGCACCTACGTCCTATAAATAATTCCTATGCAAAATTTCAGATTCCTACCACATGTAGTTTCTGAGATTTCGTGATGAGTGAGTGACCTTTCGATTTTATATATATAGATTTCAGATTCCTACCACATGTAGTTTCTGAGATTTCGTGATGAGTGAGTGACCTTTCGATTTTATATATATAGATATATATTCATAAATTATTTTATGCTGTGTAATATAAATAACATTTTAACTTACCATTTGGACACGTGAAGAGGTTACCCTGAAAATAAGAAAAAACTATTAGATTATCAAATTAAATAAATAAAATTAAAAATAAAACATTCTTAAAAACTAAGATATAGGAACTCTACCAAAGCATTTAGGACTTTTCATTTAATATATTTCAGTGATATGCTGTTCCTAGAATCGGTATAGGAGACTAGAAGTGGTGATATCTAGCATTTGGAGCGGCTTGCCAAACAGGGAAAGTGAGATCGAGGCCGCCCGCCACCCGTGACCGCATTCAGATATATTGAAACTAACAAATGTTACGGAACAAATTAATTGGATTGAATGTATAATTGTATTGTTTTAGTGCTGCTTCGATTATAACCAGTTTTTAATAGATTGTATTTATTATTTTGTATTGGTCAATTGTCGTGCGTATTCGTATAGTAGTTGCTATATAGGTTGAGCTTTGTCATGTGAATGTAAATGCGACAGGTTTTGGGTTCTCACTCGAGCAAATTAAACAATATTTTCATTTTTTTGGTCTGGTGTCGAAGTAAAGCGAGGCGCCGAGTTCCGCCACTCAACACGCAATGCTTTCAGAATTCGGAGGAAAGTGGAGTGTTTTAACATTAGACTCTCTCTCTGCCTACCCCAAAAAAAGTATATATATTATATTTTTTTATGTAAATTGTCTATATTAGTTTCAAAAGTGTGTCTAAACTATTTGCTTAAATTTTAATAACGCATTCGGCAATTTACATAAACCGCAAATGAGAGTTTAGATTTAAGTCTATCAGTGTGTTCAACATTTAGGTTTACATTTTATTTATAAATTATTGTTATAACATAACGTGAACGTTTCCTTTCATAGGCAATATTATATATTTGATTTTATTACGCATTTTCTCTGTTCAATTAAAAAAACTTAAGAGAACTTAAAAATTAAGAAAACCACCAAATTTTGGGGGCATTGCGTGGCGTGTTGAGTGGCGGAACTCAACAACATGCGTTACCAGAGGCAGAAAAAACGGAAAATGAACCCAGAATTTGTTTCATATGATATTTATAATTCAAGATCACGTTTTTTAATAATATACTTAGAATAAAATTATAAAATATTAAACATAATTTAAAAGAATTTATAACATTTCTCATTTAAATATACTATTTTTTTTTTAATGAAAAATTGGATTATTATACAAGACCGCACGAAAAACGTATTATCATTTTTAATTTTGGCATAACGCCCTCCGTAATACGACGATAAATTTAACAGTTTTAATTACACGGTTAATTCCGTTGCGACTGTTAAACTATGTGGCTTAACAATAGTTCAGTTCTCATTAAAAATGTCGACGTCCAATGCTATGATACTCTATCATTACTTAAAAATAATCTATATAATAATTTGCTTTTCTCATATATATTTTTTTTCAATTTTACGCATGTTTAGTATAGAATGCAGAACATCTACATACGCCTTTTTTTTTTGTTTTTGCCCATTTTAAAGATATTGTGTTTTAAAATTTGTTCTTTTAAAAGTTCGATTACTAGGACGTAACATTTAAATAGAGGTTTTATATTAAGAAAAGCAAAGATTATAATTTTCTTATATCTCAAACTTTTGTATAGAATTTCTAGATATGTATGTTTTATTTAAATTAAATATACATTATATAAGTTCTGTAAACATTGTTAATATTTTATTATAGGCTCAACAATATGACGTTGATGTTTTAAAATAAAGGTATTACTTGGGGCACGCTTTGAATATAACATACGTTAACGATAGGATTTATAACGGGGAGTTGGACACAAGGGGAATCTGCCTAATGTGAGCGCTCGCCCTAAATTATGATGTAACAACCTGTCTACAAAACAACCAACTGAGCAACGGGTCTGTTTGCTTATTTAGAGGTGACATCTTTTGTGTGATTTAAAAAGGGGAAAAGGTAGGTTTTTTTGAAAATTTATGTAAAATACTTCAAGGCTTTTTGAAATATATAAAGTATTATTATAAGTAATTTTTTTTTCAAGATTTTGTCGCTCGCTGTCCGTCAGAATTTTAAATATTGAATGTTGAGAAGCGGAATTCCTTATCGTGTTTCATCTTTAGGAGGAAATGAAAATTTTATATGGAGTGGGAATCGAACCCACAAACATCACATTTATAGCTACGATAGCATTACGCCACGATGGTCCCAAAGTAAATAAATTAGAACTTTTTTTAAATACATATTTTTAAACCATTTCTATTTGACGCTTAATCCATACATAACAAAGCGATAATATCATAAAGAGAGATTTAAATAAAATGGCGATATTTTGAAAATGTGAATATATAAAACTGAATAAATTTGAAAGTAATTGGCTCATGTTATCCTTTTCAATTTCATCTGCAAGCAACCCCATTGAATTATATTTGAATTTTTCATATTCATACATTGCAGAATAATGTGAATAAAATTTACATAGAATTGAAAAAAATACGAAGCAATAATAAATATTATCATAGTAGGTTTATATTATATTAAATATAAATTAAATTTAAATATATATTCATTATACTAAAATATGCTAAAATCTCATTGAGCGCAACTATGCGCTAAAGGTACCACACGTTAGTGTTCAAAAGCATTTTATAAATTACTTTAGGGAAGTCCCAGGGATACCGGTGGAAGTTTGGGGTTACAGCGAATAATTTCGACATAGTTCTGGATTCTGTATGAAACTTTCGTATTTAGTTTTATGCGTAGAATTGAAATTCAAAATTCATATGTTGATAAAATAAGTAATTAAATAAGTTTTTGCAATTTTTAATTAATACAACGAAAATCTATGTTTAAGAATGTTACTTAAAATTTATTTATTAATATTATAATACATACCTCTGACAAAGCGGGCGAGACGAGTAAGACTAGTGCGACGACACCCAGTGCCGCCCGACACCTTATCAACATCGTGGCTCTGCAATAAAATAAAGTATATATTAATTATAGATGAAACACTCCCTTGATTAAAAATACACAAGTGCCTCGTAGGAAGAGAAATATTTAATTAAATATTTTATTCTTTTTAGGGTTCCGCACTAAAAGGACCGGACAAAGGAAAATGGGGCTGTATTACTAAGACTCCACTGTCTGTCTGTCGGTCACCAGGTTGTATGTCACGAACCGTCATAGTAAACGAGTTGAAATTTTCACAGGTGAGGTATTTCTTTGCTGCTATAACAATAAATATTAAAAAAACAGGATAACACAAATATTTAAGATAATGGCACGGAACATTTCGCGCCTGAATCCGACTCCCACTTGCCTTGGTTTTTATTTATTTCTTGTTTTAAGAAATGTTGTAGATACCTTGTTATTATAACACTGTAGTAATACTGAAGGAAAAGCTTCGGTAAACAATTAGAATAAATTAACTACATATTATAGTAAGTATGTTATTATAAATTCATTATAATTACTGACATATTAAGAGTAATAATTTAGTTAAATATGCTTTAATTAATTAATACATGATTTTAAGCTTAAAGGACGATTACATAGATTTTTAAATAATTCTATTATTAAATTATTTATGTACTTGTATTATTAACATTCCTGTGAAGTAATAAAATTATTTTTTACAGTCAATTCGTGTACATTTATTACTTTGAACACCTATTAACCTTACGTAAAGATAAGGTACCCTATAGCAATTTGTCTCTACACGAAGTTCAATGGAGGCACAATAAACGTACCATTTTGGGTTTCGTAATTAAGCGGGTTTCTATCCAAGTTTATTTTGTGAAACTTTAATGTATTTGTAGTGGCATTTTTATCACATCTAAATTGAAGATTGTTTTTATTTATTCATGTTCGTGTAAGTGAGAAAAAAGTAGCAGAACATACTTTTATTAAATTAGTGAATCAATTTTACATTTTTAAATATAAATTATTATAAAAAAATACATTTAAAAATATAAAAAAACTCTTCAGAGGGCGGGACAAGGGTCCAAGCCATCGGTGGCTAGGGCTCCAGAGAGAGGAACCGCCACACAATACGTGCCGTCTCAAGTAATGCTGCCTTCTGTATCCGATTCTTGATCCAACAGCTAAGCGATAGCCTCTTAAGATGTTGGTCGAGGCTTTTCGCTATTAAACCGTTAACCGAAACCACTATCGGCACAATGATAGTCACATTGACATCCCACATGGCAGTAATCTCATGGGCTAGGTCCAAATATTTAGATTGTTTTTCTTTTTCGGCCTTCACGAGATTTTCATCATGTGGGATAGTAACGTCAACAATCACTGCGCGGCGCGCCGCTCGGTCTACTAGTACTATATCAGGTCTATTGGCAACAATATATCTGTCAGTAATAATAGACCGATCCCAGTAGAGCAAAGCACAGCTATTTTTAAGAACAGACATGGGATTGTACCTGCAGTAAGGCACCTCCAATTCTACAAGGCCATATTGAAGAGGAAGTTGCTGGTGTATTATCTTGGCTACTTTATTGTGTCTATGAAAATACTCACCATTAGCCAGATAAGTGAGAAATATTAATATTAATTAACAAAACGTATATTTTTTTTAATGTAGTAGGATTTTAATCTGCGCCTCTTAGTATCCGTCCTATCTGTCCGTGTGGAATAACATTTAAAAAATGTAGGTAATAAGAAATATGAACTTCATTCATCAACACAAGCTTTGCAATTTTTAGTTACCCTGATTAGAAAATTAGGAAAATTGAGTGACTTATCTTATCTTAATCTTACTTAACACCAGATTCCCTCTGCGTGCGGGATACAGCGTGAAGCCAACAGGCAATTAATCGCCCTTCTAAAACAATAGCTTCTAAGACTTAGGGAAATTTGTAGGTACTTAAAATAAAACATTTGCGAACATTTCGCAGTCACGTACGTTGCTAATGGGCTTTTAAAGAAGCAGAATTCATTAGGTGGCTTACCCAACTTGGAACGAGGGAGGTTTTCTTAATGTACTACTGCGCTTGGACTGTTGCGTGTCACTAATAGTTATAAAATTATTTTAATACATATCACTTCACGCTGCAGTTGGGTAGGCAAAGGGAACCCTGTGTTAAGACACCCCGTTCTCTATTTTCTGCCGAATTCTGGAGGCGTTGCGTGTTGATTGGCAGAACTCAACGCCGCGCTTTATCTCGACGCCTGAGTGAAATGGAAATATAAACGTAAATAAATATTTCACTTTCTCGAGTAAGGGTCGAACCCACAACCGATAATGTGATAATGATCATAATAAATATTTTTATTATATTTTCAAGTATTTAGGTTTCTATTCCATATGTTACCTACAATAGGAAGGTGAATATTTAAAATAAATATTATATAGCATTCTAACATTAACGTTTTCACACAAAATATTGAGGCTAAAATGTACGTGCATTTAGAAACATTTTTAGAAACATTTTTCATGTAACAGATATTTCCGTTTTCTAACTCTATTTATTTTTATGTATCAAGTAACCTATTTTTACCATTTATGTAGAATAAACACCATGACATTATAAGCGTTAACAAGGCAACTAAATGTAAAGATACTTTTTTCTTTGAAAATCTTTAGGTTTTCTAGGTTAGTGTACCTGCCTATACAAATGTTAAAGAATATTATTTTCTTATTAGAGACCCATCTTAGCTGCGCTTTGGTACGTAACAGAACGAAAATAATTTTGTTTATAAATTCTCTTTCGCATTACACATTTAGATAGCTTGAAAAATAATAGAAATACTTATATCCTTTTAATGGAAAATCTGCTCGCTGGTTATCTATGTATTTTGTTTAACATATTCATTTACTGTTTTTTTTTAAATATATTTCTAAAAAGTACTTACTAAATATGAAGTGACATTAACAAAAACGTTTGTAATAAGTAATACCTAGTGAAGGCAGTATTTAAACTAGATCTCTTTTAAACATGCATTTTTCTGTTGTGTAATATTATTTATTTTTTTACCGTACAACCTCTTTCGTGAGTTCTCCATTCAACGTGACACTGGCGAAGTGATTGTGCTCAACTGGCAAGCTCGGAACGCCATAATAAAAAGAACAGAACAGAAGTATAACCTAATTTTAAGATATATGTAATTATGTCATCTTTTAATCTTCAATGTAGATATTATATTTTATATATATACTTCATTCTTTTCTTAAACACTTTTAAAACAATCATTTTCTCAACTCTCTATAATGATTTTTATGTTTCTAAATCATATATTCACCCTTGGCCGTAATGAATCATTCTGTAAGGATGCAAACTAATATAATATTATTAGCTTAGACTAAATTGTTTATTTTTGCAATAGCGAAAGATAATTATGGAAATACAGGAAGCTCGCTATACAGTCGACGTCAAACTTCGATAAATGATAATTACAATTGTAGTGTTTCTCAGATATTTAAGTGCAAAACGTTTTGTAACAAAGGAAGTTGTATATCAAAGATATTTAATAAACGGACGTTATGTAAAAAATAGGTAATGCTACTTAATAGAAATTTTCTTTTTG
>DWNA01003174.1:0-10450 GCA_018249835.1 Heliconius besckei
AATTATTACCATTTCCTCGCTCTGCCAAGGCCAATTGCGATGTTAAGTTCCGCGCGGAAAATGAAGTACTAATTTATCTATGCCTACGAAGGTATGTATTTAAAATGGTATGCAAGAAAAAAAATGTAATAGTAGAGTACCTTATAGTAAGGCGATAGTTTCATAGCGGCAACGCTGTTGATGTGCTCCTTTACTTTATTGAAGAGATCGTCCCAGCCACGAATAATCTTGCATTTATTTTGGTAATTGATCAAATCCAGTTCATAGCTTTGCCAGGATTCACGCACCTATAAAATAAAAAAAAAAAACATACATATGAGTACATTCCAATTTAATCTTTTTAATAGAAAACAATTAAAATATAAAATGTGTCCTAAAATGATATTACATTTTTATATATAAATTTATTATATGCCTAAGACTTTATTACGAAATGTAGAAAAATTTGAACTTAGCGATCAAACTAATATTAAAAAAATGTTTTTTTCCCAATGTAATTCAATTTATAAAATCGCTACATACTATAGTTTAAGAGACCATTACATATGAATTATAAGGATATAATACAAATTTTTACCTGTTTCAAGAACTCTTCCAACGCCATTTCTCCCTGAGCAACAGACACTACATCCTTCACAGTGTGCTCATTATGTAACAGGTCCGCATCCCACACTTGCCCTAGGGTTAGCTCTGATAGAGACCAGTCCACTTTGAGCGCACGACACAGTTGACGCCAATGACGCTCTTTGAGCGCGTCGGATTTGAGTTCCACGATTAACATGTTAACCTGTGAAAAGTATTTTCTTCCTTTAGTATTAATGCTGTAGGATGACATTGTGTCAATCGGGTAATGGTCCTAATTGGAAGCAAACTCGTATGGAGTATTGTTGTCAAGTGATTCCGAATAATTTAGAAACATATAGACCATATGTGTTTTTATTTTGTTTTTAAAAACGTTAAACACTTCCGATTATTTACTTTAATGAAAAACAGTCATGTGCTAACATTAATAGAAATTAATGAAATGAATATAAAACTAACATATAATTTTAATAAGAAGCTAAAAGGCGACAAATACTTTACTAATATAGAAAGTCGATTTAAGTGGTTGCATTTTTACTTTAATAAAACAACAGGAAAATTATTAATTTTATGTCGTCAACAGTTAATCAATATGCAATGTCTTGGAAATTGGGCAAAAGTGGGAAACGGAGTCTAAAAAGTACGTTCCCTCTGCCCTTTCTGCTATACGCATGATACAGCGTAAAAAAAAAAGTTGAGACAAGTCAAAGAATTTTGAACTTTCGAGAAAATAAATATTAAATAGCAATACCTTAGTGTATGACTGCAGTAGTTTGCGAACATACTCGTAGCTGTCGTACATACGTAAGCGTGCTGGGAGCTCCTTCAACTCGTTCAGCATTGCTTCTAATTGTTGCCTAAATAAAAAAAAATATCATCATCTTCAAATATCATCTTGTAAAATTAAATATTGTAAGTAATTTGAAAAAATTAAACTAGCTCTAAATAGTTATCAATTATACATAATTCCTTTTCAGAAATGTGTATAAGAAAAACTACTACACTAATTTTGATGAGGCTAGGATTGATCCTTAAATTTTTTTCGAGAATTTTATGGACATACACTTATTAAATTTAGAACACGACGATAACGTGACGTGACGTAACCCTCCTATGATTTAAAATTGGTTAAAAAATTTGTCTAATTGTTGTTGATATGTACCTCAACTTTCTGGGTTGTACCGATAACCAAGGCTTCTCTCTAATATCATCTATCTGAGTCCAGATCTTGCTCAGTGAAGACCATACTCCACGCAAATCTTGCAATTCCTCCAATGCGACGGTCATACGCTCGTTGTTAACCGAACTACCTGCAATTTAAGGAAAATTTAAGACATTCATACTAAGCACTGTGTACATTTCATATAATGTTTAAGACTCTAAAACATCGAAATCCTATTATTTTGGTTGATTTAAATTAATTTTGATAATTAACATATAATACCTACCATTTAAAATCGTGGCTATTCTAAGTAACGTAAAAACAAATGAACTGTCGGTGGCTTTACCGCCAAATCTTCGTGGTAACTTTTGTAGTTGCAAAATTATTTACTTCGACTTAAAAGATGTGATATGTGACTTAAAAGATTCTATATGTGTACAATACGATTCTTCATGTGTTTATTATTATACTTCAATTTAATTAAAATAGTTTAGTATTTCTACAATTTACTATTATATTAGACTTCTACTGTTTACGATTATTTAATTGATAATAATTATAATACGTGTTTTAATTTTTATTCTATTCAACAATCTCTATAACATCCTGTACAAAAGCGCTGAGTCCCTTCAGTGTCATTATATAATTTACAGTATAATAGTTCCGAGATAAATATTAATAATTAATATATATTACCAGTATCATGTAACTCCAGAGCCTCTTTAGCTTTAGCGACATTATCTCTTTCATCCTTGAGGCGGGTGTAGCGGGTCTCCATCGCTTGCAGTCTTGTCAGTGCGTCTTCAGGGCGGGTTGAACCATCAGTGGGCTTGCTCCGTTCCCACTCAGCTAGGAACTCGAGGGTACGGGCTTCAACTGCTTTGTCCTCGGCTACTATTTTTTGTTGGAGAGATGCTACCTAAAAACATATTGAAAATGCAATTTATAACATAACCCATACTAAGTTTGAACTGTTTGTTATAATATAGCAAAATATATATTGCAGCTTATGTGATATTCTGATGTAAAAGCTATATTACTATAAAGTATGATCTATATTCGTTCTTTAGTATTTGCGTAAAAAAATAACAATAACCCGTCATTACAAACTTTCACTTTTATAATATTAATTAATTAATAATTTTTTGTAGGATATATTAAAGTTAAAATACAATAAAATATAAGAAATCAAAATAATATCAACTTGGCATTTTTTTAATGAAATCAATTATATTGATTTCTTACTTGAGTCTGAATTGATGAATCCTTTCTACGCATAATTTCGTTAAAGGCGCTCCATTCGCCTTCAATATTATCCACATGCAGCCATTGAGCTGGGAATTGGAATCTAAAAAAAATATATTATCGATATAGCCACATAAATTATACATAGATTAATAAATTAAGCTATTGTATAAAATTATACCTTTGTCTTTCAAGAATACGTTGGGCCTCCCTGTAGATGTCCACTTGTTTTTCCCAAGCTAAAACCTCTCTCTTCAGTTGTTGCACATAAGTAATGAGGGATACAGCATCGCTGGTTGAGGCTGCCTCTAAAGTAATGGAGAATTTTTTTCTTTTTACATAAAATAATTAAATATAATCTTTTCGTTTTGTTAAACGTTTATTTTATCTTGGTGTTAGGATAAAAACCCGCGGTGTCATAATTACGTTACTATATTCTTTTAATAAAATCAAATTAAAAACTCTCAAATAGTCACACAACCCTTATCGAAATTAAATAAAATGTAAATATACATACCAATAGTCTGCTGCTCCAACTGTCCTCTGGACTTGGCCAACCTGCCATGGAACTGCACCATTTCACCGCCAAGTAAGGCTCCGAACTTGCCAAGGACTTCCTTATGCCAAGCGTCGTATTTAAGAGCCACTTTACTCTGTACTCGGGCAAAGTCAATCACTACCGGTCCGTATTCGCGACGAGTGTCGGATGTATCGAATGTCGTGCGAGATTTTCTGTTTGTGGAGAAATAATTATATTTATTTCAATTTAAAATCTTACGAACAAAGTCTTGGCGCAGGTGCCCTGCGTGTGACTGTAAAATAGACTGGTTGTGGGTTCCTCCATCCTGGTTATTCCATCTAAACTTTCCGCCAAATTTTAGATACATTGCATGTTGAGTAGTTTGGCCAAGGGTTAGGAAACTGAAATAAACCTCTTTCTCTCGAAATCAAATCTGACTGGAAATCAACTACAACAGTCGTATTTAGAGCCAGATACTGTTCCATTGCACCACTTTATTTATATTTTTCTTTATATTATATTTTTCTTTCTTAGAATAAATTCTCAGTATGATTCTATATATAAATTTAAGCCTTATATTTTATTCTTTATCAGTAACAACTATCAACGTAAAGAATAATTGAAACAATAAATACATATTCACGTTTCATAGAATATTAAGGAATGGGTATGAACTTACTTGATATCATTTAAGCACTTGATCCACAGAGTTATATCCTCACCAAGACGACCATACAAGCTTTCCGGTTGCAGATCCCATAGTGCTTGGTAGCTGTAAAAAAATAAAAAAAGTATTTTGGATTGAGATTGGATTTTTCATAACATTTAGATATGTGAAGCAAAAACTTTGTATTCCTTTTTACGGATATAACGCGCACGTAGCAGTGCGAAATTTGGCAAAGTTATAGTTTATATAGAGAAAGAGTGTAGAGAGTGAGAATATTTTAAAGTAATGAATAAAAAATACATAAAATTAATAAAATAATCAAAAAATGCATTAGCATATTTTGATTATTTTATTAGTTTTATTTTTATTAGTTTGACAATATACACTTTTATATACTGTGACATATATATTGCTATGGCAACGCGTATTTTACGCGTCAGTTCTTTTACTAGTAAAAGAATAATAACACAATAAATATATCATACCGTAGCCATTCATCGACATATTCGCGTACTTGAGATATCTTCTGTTCAATGGCGTCGTAAGCGTTTTCGAGTGGCGAGGACCCGCCAGGCAGTTTGGTCAGCAGATTCCTGTATGTAGCTGTTTGAGCTCGCGCCACACCTACTTGATATCTGTTTTTGATAACAATTATTATCAATTACATATAATTATATAGTTATTATTGAATTTTAGGCTTGCAGCAATTAGAAAGCATTAATACTTTTAGAAACACAACACAAATTTGAACGAGATTTGAACCCGAAACCGCGATCCAAAGAAAAACTTTTTCTTTTTATGTGTTTTTTAATAAAGATTTCTTCTTTACTAAGAGAGAATAACACTTTAAAAATGTAAAAACAAGTAATCAATAATTTCTGCATTACTATTTTGACCTGCACCTGATAATAAATCCCTTCACCACTACGTAAATTTTTGTAAAGTAAATATTAATACATAACTAATTAAAATATCAATTTCATATCTTTTAAATTATGAATTAAACGAATGTCCATAAAAACCTGGTGCTCTGTAGACGATGCTGGCTGGTGACCACCGCCTGCCAAGCGAACATCTGACGCATGAGCTGGAAGCGTGCTTCTTCGAGAGACGGAAACAAGTACATCTGCTGGTTAGTTATGCGCACTTCGTGGACTACACGGGCGATCTGACGAATTAAAAAAATATATAGAGTATAAATATGAAACAAACTTTAAAAGAAACATACAAGAGAATATAGTATTAATTACACTAAGTTCACCATCTTTTGCCTATCATAAATAACGGTTTTGAAAACAAACAGAATAAAAAATAATCCACAGCACATTAGACACTTACCAAATTCATGTTTTATTGTATAATTTTTATATTGACTATTGACATAATTACCTGTGGTTCTCCACCAGGCTTGTGAGTTGGTTCAGTGGGTGAATATGTATCCATTGAGAGATCTAATTCATTGATCTTGCCAAGTAAAGCCATAGTCCATGCTTCAATACCAGCTTGTAAGCGCGCTGCAAGACTCTTCTCAACCTAAAAATAAATTATTATAGTAAAGTATATTTAAATGAACATAGTTTATACAACAAATAAAATATATTTTAAAATAGTAAGTATTTTTGATTCACATTGCATAAAAAGATAATTAAGGTACATTTGAATATTGGAAACACGTCATTACTATGCTAACTAAAGAAAAAAGTCACAAGCCGATACAACAATACTACTTTAAATAATCAATTTGGTAGTGCCTATTTTAAACTAGCTTACAAAATCTAAAAGAACCAAACCCATACCTCCTCATCCAAACGCTGCACCCATAAATGTAAATTACTGTACTGACGTAAAGACAGATCGTCGATAGCTCGCTGGAGTCTACTTAAAATGTCAGCCAAGCTTGGAGCTGAATATGGACAGGTTTCGAGAGACCTCGCGTCTACTGATATCTGTTCTTCTACTGCTAGCAGATCTTCAACCTGTAAAATATTTATGATGTTAAATACTGTTACTTATGTATATGGTGGAATTTGTTATGATTATATGCAATTCTATATTTCTTTTAGGTTATTAAATAATATTTTAAAAAATGATTATTTTTCTATATATAAATGCTGTGTAGCGTTTAACTATAAAGCAATAGTTATTTGTTCGATTCGCACTCAGGGTTTAATATTGTCATTTCTTTGCTCTGGTAGCAAGACAAGCAAGAAAAGCGCGGCGTTAAATTTCGCTACTCAATACACCATATCTCAAAAATCCAGCGCAATGTAAGGAACACAAGGTCCTCCTACCTACCCTGCTTTATAGGGGAAACACTGTGAAGCTGTAATTAACAAATCATACAATTTTTTTTTTAAATACAGAATGTTACTATATTTTCTATAAATATAAGTTTACCTTTTCTTGGAATAGAAGTACAACTTCACTAAGCTTTTGTACATATGGGTCCAATTTATAAGACTCCCACACCAGAGCCATTCCTTCAGATACTTGGAACAGAACATCACGACGTAGTCCAGCTACGAGCGGTATTATAGATGCTTTGTCTCGAATCTAAAATATTAAAGTAATATTATTAATTGTTTATTTCATTAGACGAAAACTGTGTTTACAAATTACAATATACAAATATGTTGCTTTAAACATTTTTTTCATTTTACAATCAATAATTTATATACGAATTATATAAATAAATTGTAATTTATAAACACAGATTCAATTAAGAAGATGTAAAAAAATACAAAAACGCAGAAAACTCTTCAAAAAAAAAAACTTATAATTATAAAATTTTGTATATAAAGTATATGAAGCTATAGATGTAAATTTAAGTAAATGTATTTTGCATATTATATAAATTATACCAGCAATATAATAATTGTTAGTATATATTTTATATGAACAGAAAGCAGATAATGCAATAAAACTGAAAGCATTATATTGATAACATGCAGCCTATAAATAATCTACCTTTGTATGGTTCCTATTATTTAGCTGCATAAACCAAATACACATGTGTTAGTGACATTGTCATGAATTATATTAACAGTGTATTACAACTTCTTTCAGTATTAAAAAGAAGATATTTTTAGTGCCAATTGTATTTATTCTACAGTATTGTATTCCATAGTGCATACTGTGATTATGAGTGTATAGTGTATATATTTATATATATAAAAATACCTTTTCCAATGTTCGTTCGTAAGTGCGTACGCTTTCGATGAGTGAAATAGCAAACGGGTAGAGTTGATTTGCTTGGTGAGCCTTGTTGACGATGGCCAATGGTACTCTGTTGAAAAATATATATATAAGAATTATAAAAATTAAACGAATTCACCTTAAAGATATTTATAAAGAACATACCTGAAGCCCAAGTTCTTCAAGTTACGGACTTCTTTATAGAGAGTGATAATTTCTGGTAAGAAATTGACTTTCAATTTTAAAACTGTACCAGTTTTGCTAGAGCGAGCACGGACTGACTCTATTGCAAAAATACGCCCAGATACTCCTAGGTTACGTTGTTGAACCTAAAAGAACGACCAATTAATTTAAAAAATGAATCATAAAGATAAATTCTAATACTAGAGTACATATTTAAATATTTCATAAATTTTATTACAATATCTTACCTTACGCGCCCAATCATCAAAGACTTCTTGTGTGTCAAGCTTTAAGCGGAAACTATCGCCATCAGCTTTGAGCTTTTGTCCTTCAATATGGTTTTCCCATCCTTTACCTACAATTATAATTGTGTTAAAATCACGAAGCTTAATATTAATGTATTTTAGTTGAATTTCTATAAGAATCAATTTTATTTTAAATTTTATATAACAATATAATTTACAAAATAAACAACTTACATACAAAAATACATTGAAAAGTCTATGCTATAGCAAACTAATTACCCAAGACATCTTCAACACGTTTCAAGTAGGCTGTGAGCTGGTGGTCTATTTGCTTAGCCCATATGATGGATCCAGCGACTGGTGGTAAATCGCGAACTAGAGATAAACGACTGCATTTCGATTGCGGATATTGAACCTGTACATATAAAAATTAATTTATAAAAATATACATAAATACAATGATAAGAAAATATGCCTG
The DNA here is from genome assembly GCA_018249835.1 of Heliconius besckei. Taxonomy (NCBI): domain Eukaryota; kingdom Metazoa; phylum Arthropoda; class Insecta; order Lepidoptera; family Nymphalidae; genus Heliconius; species Heliconius besckei. The sequence continues at coordinate 8,278 of DWNA01003174.1, forward strand.
TCTTTATCCTAACTAGCTAAGTTTAAAGAATTCATAAGAAGTTGATGTTAAGACACTTTTACACTATTTATTAATTAGAAGAGACATACAACTTTACACATAAGTTTACCTCATAAGGCCAGATAAGACATTGTAATCTGTGTTTTTCGGTTATGTTAGGGGAAAAATAATTTCGCACTTAGATTCTTGGCACATTAAGTAAATTATTTTCATCCACTGTTTAAATGGTAACAATTTACTAACTACTCCTAATAAAAATACAATCCACAGTCAAACATAGTGAAAGTTCTCAACCACTCCACAATTATATAAATTAATATTAATTCACCTTAAATTTCTCATGTAACGCTTCAATATCATCCTTAACACGCTGTATAAGCTGCGTCTGGTACTCGCGTATCGCACCGCGTATATGCGGGCGCACGAACAGGGCATTGAAACGGGAGAATATGCGGAACATTTCGTTGGCGTTCTTCGCCGTACCCAGTTGGTCTCGGAGATGGGCGGTGATGCGTGTTTCGACGCGGTCTAGTTGTTTAAAAAGTGTTAAGTTATTTTGTGGCTCTGGTTACGAGGCAAAGCGCGACAATGATTATCACCACTCAACGCAACGCAATCAACGCAATCGCAATCTCCAGAATTTTATATAGTAAAATATTATTTCTATTTAGTAAATTTCAAAAAGGAGATAGTTCAATTCGAATGCACGCGTTCAAAAGCACACACTTCTTTCTATTGCCCACCTACGCTAGTGTCAGATATTATATAGTAATTAATTTACCAATTCTATCTTCATAACGCCGCACAGCCGCTTCCCACGCATCGCATCCCTCACGTGAGATATCCAAGCAGTCCACTTCTTTAACGTTCTCATATGCCAAGTTCACCTGTTCAGTAAAACATTGGTATCTATTTAGGTCAAAATAAATTAGGTATGTTTACTAGAATCAAGCATATCTAGCATATGCTACAATTGGTCCTTAATCAAACAAATAAACAAGAAACTATTAAAGTAATTTTTAGTATTGTGTAAAAATATATATTAATTAAAAATTCTAATATTTTTTATAATAGATATTGTTGTAAGTACAATAAATATCCTGTTCATTAATTCCTATTAAAGATTTCAAATAAATCTAACAACATTACCTCAGCAATAGCATTAGCATCAGCGGCGTCCATAGTGAGCGAGTGCGGCTGAGCGGGCTCACCCGCCGCGCCCGTCTCCGTTGTGGCTGCGGCGCGGGGGCGGAGCACCTTACAAAGAAAAATATACAAACTTGTTCATATAAATCCTTTAAAATTCATCTATAGTAATCACTTGTATGGTCAAAATATATTTTTTATGTTAGCACTCATACCCTTAACATAACAGTCCGTAGCTGCTCATGGTGTCGTCGGAAGCGCCTCATGTGCTCCATACGCGCTTGCAACCGCTTGTGGGACGGCGACACACGCCACACCATTTTGAGATGTTCATCTCGTTTCTTTTTTACTATATCTCTGGAAGTGCAAATGTATGTTTTATATGTCATTGTATATCTAAGTGCGGCATTGGTTTCCGCCGTTTTATAAATAATGGTAAAAATATATATTTAAATTTAATTAATCAAAACATATATTTTTACCATTATTGTGAGGCGATTGCGATGATGTGTAAATAAAAAAAAAACAAAATGGCCATTAAAATAAATATTAAGCTCATAAAAAATATGACGACTTCTTCGATAATACAATTTTAGTACCTCAATAGACCTTGTAGTTTCTCATATTCGTCATCCCAGCAAGAGAACACTTCAAAGCACTGAGTCATCACACGTTCAAAGTCCTCAAAAGGTATGTGCATCAGACGACGAGTTCCAAGTACCTAAAAATATTAACATATAATTATTAAAACGCTCACTGCTTTAGTCAATCTTTACAACTTTTAGTGAGTGTGGTATGGGGTCTGTAGCCAAAGCACGTTTATTTCCTAGTGCGTGGCTGGGTCGAAAAGACCCGTTCGACTTCCACCTGTTCACTATTATTTAAAGGAAGAAAATCATTAAATAAAAATTCGAAATACCTTTAAAAGTTGTTGCCCGAGGTCACGTGATATAGCTTCTACAAGTCTCAAGCCACGCTGAATAGGATATTTGGTTGATCGAATTTTACGGAGATGAGAAAATATTTG